>OY288285.1:2110242-2320506 GCA_958450335.1 Hibiscus tridactylites | reverse complement strand
ATGTTTCATAGGAAAAACATTAACTGTTTTTGCTTTTCATCATCTGCATATGTTCTTTCTGCAACAATCAGTAAAAATTGCGAGTTTCGTTTCGTTTCGATCGGTATCTTGTGTTCGTTATCTAACAAGTATTTACTACTGTATTAGAGAGGAGCCACAGTTGTATATGCTACCCACATTTTCGATGGGTTGGAGACATGGGCAACGCATCTGGCTTACATCCAAGATGGTCAATTGAAGAGGTCCGAGAAGTTAACCGAAATTAACGAATTGAAAAGCTCGGAAAATTTGCTCTCTGTCGTCGAGTCCTGGCTGCGCTCTGAAACCAAGTCCAAGAAAAAGAAACCGTCGAACACCGCTGCACAAGTCCAGAAGGCCTCGCCTTATGGTACTTCTCCTTTCATGTCATCGAGGCACATGGCATACTACCGTTGATCTCTCTGAATCCAGGTATTTTCCGAAATGCAGTTAGCAAGGTTGATTTAAATGTGTGTTTAGCTCACGGTTACTCCTTTTGGAAGCTTTGTTTAAAAGTGAAAAGGGTGAAATTGAGGGTCTTTATTTGGCAAATGGTTCTGCAATTTGTAATCTAGTTTGGTAGTGAAATATCTGTGATATTTGTTGAAAGGGGTCGATGTAGGTGTTTCTGGATCATGTTGGCTACACAAGTGAATGCCAGATCCAACAATATGCCTTCGGCAAATCATGTTGTAATCTCAATTCATTAATCTCAATTTGAAAAAGATTTCAAATAAAGTTTAATCGTAAAATGGTAACTCGAATAACTCGGAATTTTTAGTAATTAGTGAATTGATTTTTAAGTTTGAGTTGAGTCACTCAATTTTTTTTGATATGATCAGAAAAAGTCATTTAAATTAGAATCAAATTGTATTATAACATTATAAATAATTACAATTAAATTTACGTAAGAACTTAAAAATTCGACTCGAATTTTATAAACTCGGCCTGAATAGAACAAATTTCAAATGAGGTTTGAGCTATAAAATATAGAGCATCAACTCAAATAACTCAATTTTTTTATTAGACTCGATCGAACGCACTCTACTAAGAGGCCGGGATTAGGAGAAAATGGTGGAACATTACCTCTAGTAGCACGCGTAATTTCTCTCTTACTCTCACGAAGAGCCTCTGCAAATCCCAAAAAAAGAAAATTAAAAAAATGATATAATAACAAACTAAGAAACCATGATCCTTAAGTTTTGGCAAGTCAACGCGAATCGTAACCAAAGATTACAAAAAAACGCCAGAATCATGTAAAATTATATTGTTCCAAGGCAAGAATATTGAAATGAAGATAATTGACTTAAACAATATTCCAGAAGCAAAGGAGAAAACATGAAGTTTATTCAAAATTCAAGAGATTAATATGGTATACCGAAAATAAACTGAATTATATTACCTTTGGGATTGGGTTTTTTGATGAAGATATTCATTTCCCGGATTCCCCCTGTGTTTGGTGATTCAAATTGCTTTTCGGTGAAGGAGATTTTGGGTATAAATACAGACAAAGCGATTGAATCGACTCTTAATCATCCGTTTTTTCACTAGAATAAATAAATTATTTATTGTTATTATTATAATACATTTAAGACTAAATTACACATTAACTATTTTAAAAGGCTTATATTATAAATAAGTATATAATGTATACTAATTTTTTCATTTAGGTACTTCAAATATTTTTTAGTCAAAATAAACACTTAAAATATATTTTTTTTGGTTTAAAATAGGTTCCTAATTTTTTGTCGGTACATAAAATATTTTTTGTCAAACTAGATACCTAAAACATATATATTTTTCATATAAATTCCAAAAGGTTGTCATGTGACATTGATTAAAAAATACATTAGGTACCTATTTTGACCAAAAAATATACTTTAAGTACTTAATTTGACAAAAAAATATGTTTTAGATACTTATTTTAACCAAAAATATTTTAAATACATAAATGAAAAAGTTATTATACTTTAGGTACTTATTTGTAGGGGTGTCAACTAGGGGTGGGAATTGTCGGGTACCCGGGTTTCGGGTACCCGGTTTTTCGGGTACCCGGTTCATCCGGGTACCTCAAATAAAGGCCCGTGTCCCGGCCCGCCTTTTCCGGGTACCTGAGATTCGGGTACCCGACACACCCGGGTACCCGTCTAATCGGGTACCGGGTACCCGCCAGTTTTTTTTTTTAATTCGAATGATTTAAATATACCTAAAAAAAAGAAAAATTCGAATTATATAATCCAACATAAAGTTTAATATTCGAAATATCAAACCCAAATAACATTAGAGTCAATAATTACAATTTATATTCCAACATAAAATTAAATATATTGTATATACATATACTGTAATATATATAATATTCGAATTATATATATATGGAGTGCGGTGAAATTGAGAGAGAAGACTAGTATGAATTGTGAAGGGAGAACATTTGAGGGATCGAGATTTAAAAATTAGGTTGTTTGATTTGAAAATATAGTGAATATAAGGATATTTTGTTTAAAAAATATAATTATATTTAAAATAAAAAATAAAAAAAATTAGGAACCGGGTACCCGAAATTAACCGGGTACCCGAAATTTTCTACTTTTGTGACCCGGGCCCGACCCGGGTAAAAAAAAAAAATCGGGTAATTACCCGGTTATTTGTATTCGGGTAGTCGGGTCGGGTAGTTCGGGTCGGGTATTTTCTCCCACCCCTAGTGTCAACGAGCCGAGTCGAGCTCGAGTAGTGCTGAGCTCGACTTGGTTCATTAAGATTTTGAGTCGAGCTCGAGTAATTTTTAACGAGCCTGAGAAATCTGAGCTCGACTCGGCTCGTTAAGAACTCGAGTCGAGTTCGAGTTTTATTCGAGCCTAATCGAGTCAAATTGTATAAACTCAAGCTTGTTAATTTTAGGGTTTAGTGTATTAGTTTAGGGTTTAGAGGTTTAGGTTGTTTGGTTTAGAATTTAGGATTTAGATTTTAGGGTTTAAGACTTATTTTTAGAGTTTTAAGTTTAGGAATTTATATTTTAAATTATAAAAAATAAAAAAATTAGTATATTATATTTTTGAGTAGCCCACGAACTTTTCGAATTGAGTATCAAGTAGCTGGGCTCGGCTCGTTAAGAACTCGAGCCGAGTTTAAGCTCAAGTTGAGATCAATCGAGTCAAGCTTTGACCAAGTCGAACTCAAATAGCTCGCAATTTGTCTCGTCTCATTTATAACCCTACTTATTTGTGATATAAGCCATCTTAAATTACTATAAGTGAAGTGAGTTTGTAGTGAATAAGGATAGACACTCCCACATATTTCTAACTTAAATTTGAATTCATATTATAAAATAAAAAATATATATTTGTAAGTAGATTTAAACCTTAATAATTCAAATTTTAATGGATATAGATTTGTACGTATTTGAATATTCAGTAATACTTTATAATTTCAAATTTATTTTTTTATGTTGTAAATAAAATAACGAAGAACAAGAACAATGAACAAGAGAAAAGAAAGAAATATTTTATTATTCTCAATATAGACTTGTTTACAATGCTTCATCTATTTATAGGCATAAAAAGTACATAATACATTAAACTCTAATTAATAGAGATAATATTCCTAATGATAAAGTAAATCAAATCTCCTAGATAAAGTTCTTATCATTATAGACATTCACATAGATAAATATTTATAACACTTCCCCTTGGATGTCTATGAAGATAATGTGTCTCGTTAAAACCTTACTAAGATAAAAATTCAATGGGAAAAAATTTAGTGAAGGAAAAAGAGTACACACATCTTTGATATGCATAATATGTTGCCTCATTAAAAACCTTACCAGGAAAATTCATTGGGACAAAACCTCGGTCAAGGAAAAAAGAGTGCAACGCGTATTTACTCCCCCTCATGAAAACACCACAGAAGGTCTTTGGATCTTTATAATTCAATCTTGAATACTATTTTCTAAAGATCGTGAGGGATGAAACTTTGGAGCAATATGTTCAATGATATATCCACATTTCAATTGAGATATACATCTTGCATTATCTCTAGACAATATATTTTTGTATCATATCTTGTGAAAGTAGATCCACATATCTTTTGGATATGTTGGGTCATTGGTTTTAGCCAAAAATATTTTTGGCTTGCCTCATGCATAACAATTATTTCTACAAGATTTGAGGAGACATTGATGAATGTTTGAAGATCTAAAGGTAATGATCTTTGTATATCCATGAATATTTCTTGACCAACTAATGTATGATTCTTCCAAACGAATTATTTATTTATCTTTCTTTCGAAAATTGCAATCATAAAGATACTCAATAGATATGTTTTATCCATGTTGACTTTTCTTTAAGATTATTTCAGTTGATGTCCATTCATAGACAAAGAGATATTTAAATGCTTGCTCTCTAGGTTGAGATAAAACTTGATGTCAAGATTCTTTTTCTCAGATAATTTCATTAAATGCATTGAAAGCACTTCACGAGTTTTCAATTTGAAACTCTTTAGGAGTTCTAATGAAATTCAAATTATCATAATGGATCTTGATTCAAACTCCTTTAAAAAATTACGTAAGGAAATCTTATCATTCTTACAATATTCCCTCAATTAGTACTCACTAAGGCGATTATACCAAATGCGCCAAAATATTCAATGAGACATGTGTAAATAAATTTCTTTGAAAATTTTCAAATGCTTCTAGCATTTTAAATCCGTCAAGGATAACTTTCCTTTTATAGGGATCCACAAAATGATTAGATACATATAAAATATTTCATAAGTGCCAAAGTAATTGCATCCACCAAAAACTCATCATAAATCATAATTCAAGTCGTATTTACGACTACTTATTTGTGTCTCACTTGCATTACACCTTTAGATGTCTTGGACTGTTGGTAAAAATACTTCTCTTTTAGAAGTTCAAAGCGTCTTTCTACATTGGTCAATTCAATATCTATACTTCTGGATAGATTTCTATACAAGATCCTCATTTTCTTTCTTTACTTCTATAGAAGTATTCTATGTAAACTTGTTTGCAAAATCGTTGTCGACAACTTTTCTATTTTGGTTCCATTCTCGTAGTGACATAACTCATCGAGATCTCTTCAAGATTTCAATATTTATTTCAGGTACCTGAAACTCTTCTAGAATTTTATTATTAGTTATGTCTTGGGCCTCTTCAAGAGCACCTGCCTCCAATATATGACAATCTCATACTATTTTCTATTTACGAGAATTTTGATCTTTGGAATCATTTCAACTATCATGCTTCAGGAATGATTTACATCCTCCCACTCTAACATGTAATATAAACTTAGAGCATTTCAGCTGGTATATGAGACTTAATTATTCTCAATAGGTCAGTAAATATGTCTGGCAGTTGACATGTAATAACATGAATTATCTTATGAACTTCTAGTTCATATACGAGGATCTAGATAATGATAATTCATTTTTCTTTATCCAGCTGATTTTTATCTCCCCCTAATGTTGATAAAAATCATGTCATAAATGATTCTCCAATTAATGTTTAAGAATTTAAAAATAAAAGGAGACTCATACTCAATATATATTTTCAACCTTTTTTATTTACCCATTTTGTACGTTGTGGTGGAGCAATTCAACAATATACCACACATTCAAAAATTATAAAATGGAAAATGTATAGCTTCTGACCAAAAACCAATTATAACATGGAGTTTATTATATGCATGAAATGAGTGCAAATTTATATATATGTCAAAAGGGTACATTTCAAATGGAATTGCACCACATTATCTGCCATGTAGAAATTATATATCCACTATGCAAAATGTAACAATTAACCTTTTTTTTTCTCTTTTTCCTTTATTTGAAAAAATGAGGAAAATCTATGTCACCATCACAATTTCCCCCAAATTAAATTAAGTAGGTGCAAGGATTCAAATAACAGTTCGTTAGTGAAATAGCTACCACTATATAGCAACCATAATTTAAATCCATGGTAGGGTGTTCTAAAGATGAGGCTCACCCTCATGGAGGAATCTTTGGACTTGAGTGGTCTATTGTTGAAGTTGGAGTTAGGGTTGTCTGCAAGTCTATACTCATGCATGATCTAATTAGTCTTTATCCCCTTGGGTGGCCTGCCTTTGTAGAAAACCAGAGCTTTCTTTACACCAATATTCTCCTGCACTTCACCCCTCCCATCTACCATTAAAGAGGTAACTATGACCTTATCGGTGCCGGTCGCTTTTCAATAGCCGGACGCCGCTGCTCTGTTCGGCCTCGCACCGTTAGGGTACTTGCGATCTCTAGGACTGAAGAAGTACCATTCTTTCTCACCAAAGGCAGCTTTTACAAAATGGGAAATGTATGGCTTCATATTCCAGAAGCAAAGGAGAAAACATGAAGTTTATTCAAAATTCAAAAGATTAATATGGTATACCGAAAATAAACTGAATTATATTACCTTTGGGATTGGGTTTTTTGATGAAGATGTTCATTTCCCGGATTCCCCTTGTGTTTGGTGATTCAAATTGCTTTTAAGGAGATTTTGGGTATAAATACAGATAAAGCAATTGAATCGACTCTTAGTCATCCGTTTTTTCACTATAATAAATAAATTATTGTTATTATTATAATACATTTAAGACTAAATTACACATTAACTATTTTAAAAGGCTTATATTATAAATAAGTACATAATGTATACTAATTTTTTCATTTAGGTACTTAAAATATTTTTTTAGTCAAAATAAATACTTAAAATATATATTTTTGGTTTAAAATAGGTTCCTAATTTTTGTCGGTACATAAAATATTTTTTATCAAAACAGATACCTAAAGCATATATATTTTTCATATAAGTTCCAAAAGGTTGTCATGTGACATTGATTAAAAATACATTAGGTACCTATTTTGACCAAAAAATATACTTTAGGTACTTGATTTGACAAAAAAATATATTTTAGATACTTATTTTAACCAAAAATATTTTAAATGCCTAAATGAAGAAGTTATTATACTTTAGGTACTTATTTGTAGGGGTGTAAACGAGTCGAGTCGAGCTCGAGTAGTGTTGAGCTCGACTCGGTTCGTTAAGATTTCGAGTCGAGTTCGAGCTCAAGTAATTTTTAACGAGCTTGAGAAATCTGAGCTCAACTCGGCTCGTTAAGAACTCGAGTCGAGTTCGATTTTTATTCGAGCTTAATCGAGTCAAGTGTTGACCGATCTTTGACCATGTCGGACTCGAGTATCTCGCCATCTGTCACGTATCATGAAAAACCTTGATACACAAGTTGTATAAACTCAAGCTTGTTAATTTTAGGGTTTAGGGTTTAGAGGTTTAGGTTGTTGGGTTTAGAATTTAGGATTTAGATTGTAAGGTTTAAGACTTATGTTTAGGGTTTATATTTTAGGGTTTAAAGTTTAAAAATTTATATTTTAAATAATAAAAAATAAAAAAATTAATATATTATATTTTCGAATAGCTCGCGAGCTTCTCGAGTCGGGTATCAAGTAGCTGGGTTCGGCTCGTTAAGAACTTGAGCCGAGTTTAAGCTCGAGTTAAATCCAATCAAGTCAAGCTTTGACCGAGTCAAACTCGAGTAGCTCACATTTGTCTCGTTTCATTTATAGTCCTACTTATTTGTGATATAAGCCATCTTAAATTACTATAAGTGAAGTGAGTTTGTAGTGAATAAGGATAGATACTCCCGCATATTTCTTACTTAAATTCGAATTCATATTATAAAATAAAAAATATATTTGTAAGTGGATTTAAACCTTAATAATTCAAATTTTAATGGATATAGATTTGTACGTATTTGAATATTCAGTATATACTTTATAATTCCGAATTTATTATTTTAGGGATTCAAAACTTTTATCAGTAATAATATTAAAATTGGATTCAAACTTAAATATTTAAATAATTTACGGATAAAAATTAGATTTGATTTTTTTAATAAAATTGTAAATTCAAACAATTTTGAATACAAATATTCGACCCACTAAAATTTCTAAATTAGAGAAATTGACATGATTTTACTTTGAAAATTGTATTTTGAAAAATAAGAGGAAAAGAAAAAAATATTAAAATTTAGGTTTAAGGGTGTAATAAGCCTTTAAACTTTCAAAATATTGATTAAGCCCTTAAACTTGAAATTTTTTGATTTAAAAGCTTAATTAGGTATAAAAAAATACGAGCTTAATTAATTTTTATTTCAAAAGTTAAAGAAATTTTTATACCCTTAAGCCTAAAATTTAGCGTAAACTACATAAATAGTCACTGAAGTTTTAGGGTTGATTCATTTTGGTCACCGTACGTTTAAAATATTCAATAAGATCACTCAACTTTTAATTCGATTTCAATATACTCACTGAACTTTTAGTTCGCTTTCAATATGGTCCATCCCTTACCTTTAGAAGCTGGCGTTAGTTTTCGTTTTTCCATAATAAAAAATAGGTAAACTACGCCAATCATCACTCAACTTTCTTCTCACTCCTATTTTGGTCACTAGAGTTTAAAAAATTCAATTTAATAACTTAACTTTCCAATTGTTCATATTTTGACCACTCTCAAATGACATGTTTATACAAATAGAAAAATTCGATTAATTCTTAAAAAAATATTTTGGTTAATTGGTAAATTCAGATTATTAATTCTCGATCCTATATTGTGGCAGTTAAATTAGATAATCGATTAACCAGTTAATCGAAATATTTGATTCTGGAAATGATTTTTTACTTTGTTTATTAAAATATTAAATATGATAATATGGTAAATTTAATAATTGTTCGGTTGTGATAAAAGTGTAAAAACAACTAGAAAGTCAAAAAATTGAAAGTTCACACATATTAATCCTACCAAGAGCCAAAACTTTAAAAAAATAAAAAAGGTATCAAAATCACTAGACTATAACATAATGTAATGCATAAAATTTAGAAATATTGTATATAATAGATCAGATCAGTTAATCAATTTTGCTTAAAACTGTGAACCGTAACCGAATCGAAATAATTTATTTTAAAAATTTGTACCAAAATTGGGTTTGATTAATCTTTAAAAATTATTTTGGTTAACTGCTAAATTCAGATTATTCAATTCTCGATCATATATTGTATCAATTAAATCAGATAATTGATTGACCAATTAATTGGAAGATTTGATTCGAGTAATAATATTTTTACTTTGCTTATTAAAACATGGTAATATGGTAAATTTAATAAGCAAAGTAAAAAAATAATTACCCAAATTTTTTAAGGATTAATCGTTTTTTTATTTATATAACCATGTCATTTGAGAGTTGCCAAAATATGAACAATTCGAAAGTTAAGTTATTAAATTGAAAAGTGTTAAACTCTAGAGACCAAAATAGGTGTGAGAAGAAAGTTGAGTGATGATTGGTGTAGTTTACCCATTTTTATTAAGGAAAAAAAAAACTAACGCCAACTTCTAACGAGATATAATGGGAGGGACCGTATTGAAATCAAACTAAAAATTGGGTGATTTTATCAAATATTTTAAAAGTTCAGTGGTCAAAATAAATTTACCTTAAAGGTTCGATGATCATTTATGTAGTTTACCCTAATTTTAAAAAGTTGAGAATTATAAATTACTTGAAATTAATTGCCGCGTCTATTATACACTTCCGGATGATGTATTAGCTATTTTACATTTTGATTGTAATATACTCAAAAGACAATAACTCATTACTCATCCCATCGTGTCTTAGTGACAAAGATCTGTTAATATTTTTTGGGACTTGAATTTGAACATCAGTAGTGTATGTTATGTGTATCGTTTTTAAAAAGACTAAAAAAGTTAAACAGATGCTAGCCTTACATTACATCATTATATTAAAAAAAAGACAATAACTCATTAATAGGTAACTTTTTTTTAAATATATGTATGTCTATCCAATTCATATTTTCCTTTAAAAACAACTCGCATTAGTATTCAATTACTAAGTTAACAAATGAGACAACCAAACAATCAATTTTTATTTTAAAAAGAACTGGATTTAAATCGCTTTATTTATACGGTGTGTATGTTAAAAGATTAAAAATATGTATGAACAAATACTATCTTATAATCACTTTCAGTGACATATCCAAGAATATTTTTGAGGGTGAGCATAAGTCAAAATATTTGTTAGGGTGAGCACAAATTATAAAAATCTCAAAATTTTAGGGTGAGCACAAGTCACAAAAATTTAAAAAATTAAAAACTGAATCATAAAAAGTAAGAAAATTAAAGTCAAATGTGTTAACTTTAAAAAATTTAGGGTGGGCACAAACCCACCCAACCTAACACATAAATACGCCACTGATCACTTCTAGACTAACCAAAACAATTAATTTTCATAATCTTGACGATGAACAAGTGTTGGAATAATGCATTATTGGGATGGGACTTTTCTTGAAATTTTTTAGCTTAATAATATTTATAGGTCCTAGTGACTTTACCTACTAGTTTTTAATAGTAGCCATTAGTTTTATTAAAAATAAAAAATATTTAAAATTACAATAAGTATTTACAACTATTATTGTAAACTAAATATATAATTTGTACATTTTTATATAACATTGTCGTAAGAAAATAGTCACTTTAGATAATACTAGGACCATATATGGAAAAGATTAAAAATCTAAACCAAAAGACTCAAACAAAATATACATACGATAAATCTGACTACATCGGCAAATGAACACAACAACGAAATCAACCTACTAAAAGATCACCGAAAATCGCAAATCTGAACCAAGCATTGTGAGAAAACTATTCACAAACGCAAATCGCGTGTCTAAATTTAATTTGAGGGTCTAGAGTAAAGAAGATCAATAAGATAATAAATAAACACCGTCTTAATCAATCGAGACAATATCAAATCCAACCCTAAAAAGCAAAAAGAAATGACTATACGATCGATAAAAAAACGGTAAACATACCTTTTAAATTTTCTGATGAAAAATATGTTCCAAAAATAAAATTATTCTTATTAAAAAGGCTGAGGAAAAGCATATTTCAATTTTAAAGATATTGATATTTAATAAGTATTTTCTAAGTTAGAAAGTTTAACATCTCTAGTGATGAAATTGTTTTTTTTAATAATTATATGACCAAAACATAAATACATTGATTGAAGACATAATTTATATTATATTAAATTAATTTATTGAACTTTCACAAAATTGAGGCTTAAATTGTTAAATTTCTCATAAATAACTGAAGGGTAAAATACTGAAATCATCACTCAACTTTGGTCATTTGACCTATTTTAGTCACTCAACTTTAAAAACGTTAAATTTACTCATTAAACTTTACTTTTTGACCTATTTTGGTCACTTTAAATTATTTTATTAATATTTAGGTATGACATGACATATTTTTTTATTATTATATATAAAAAATAATTAAAAATAAAAAAATAATATTTTTTTTATTAATAATTAAAAATAATTTAAAATAAAAACCCTAATCCCAAATATCTCAATATCCCAAATCCCAAACACCCCAAACATCCTAATATCCCAAATCTCAAATCCCAAACACTCAAATTCTCAACCCCCCTTACCGGTGTCACTCTCACCGGCGGCCACCACCCCTTCTACAACCGCCGACAACATCACCTGCCGCCGACGGTGCCACTTTAAAAACGCATAATTTTTAGGGCAAAAACCGTTAAAAATAACATCCAAGGGATAATTGCAAGACAAAATTCTAAGAATACTGTGAGTAAATTTTTTAACTTTTTTTTGTTCTATTCGGAGCTTGTCATTTTGGGACGTTTGGTGGGGGAATCTAGTGGTGACGGAGAACTCGGTGTTGATGCTGATAGTACGGACGGTGGTGATGGCGACGGCGATGGAGTCGGGGATTGCGATTGTGCTGGATATGGAGATGATGACGAAATGGACGGTGGAGATGGAGACAGATCATCGAAGCTGTCTCTTAGCTTCCTCTTGTTGATTCCTTTTCTTGATCTTTCTTTTTCCTCTCCGAATCGGAACTCTCTGGTCATGTAATCTTTTATGCGTTTGACGTCTGATAATTTCACCGGATTTACTATGAAATCCTCTGCTCCTTCTTCCAAACATTTGTTCATAAAATTTTCCGAGAAACCAATTACAAACTACTTTGGGTTGATATGAACAAAGGAATTCTCTAAAACCAGCTAGGATTTCTCCAAAATACCTGTCGATTCGAGCTCAAGCATCTTCAGAAGTTGAAAGTTGAAACTGCCTCATCTACTTCTTCCGATGAAGATGATGAGCCAGAGTCCGAGCTCGAGCATGAGCCATCGCGCTGAATCCGTCTCCTTTCAATTTGCAATTCCTCTAAACGTTGCAACCTTTGTTCAGTACCATCGGTTCTCCTAAGTTTCTTTCGCGAACGTGAAAGAGAAGGCGAAGAAGAAGAAGTTGCAACGGCATGCTCGTGTTCATCACTATCAGCATCAATTTTGAAATCGGATGCTAAAGGAGAAGACTTTTGGATGTGTTTGGAAGAGGATTGAAGAGCTTGTTGGACGGCCCTGGTGAAAGGTTTGTTGCTTGATGCGTTTGTAATTGGGGTAGTTAGTTCGAAGGGGGTGGTGGCCGTCGGTGAGAGTCTCACCGGTAAAGGGGTTTGAGATTTTGGGTGTTTGGGATTTGGGATTAGGGTTTTATTTTAAATTATTTTTTATTTATTAATAAAAAATATTATTTATTTTTATTTTAAATTATTTTTTATATATAATAATAATAAAATATGCCATGTCATACCTAAATATTAATAAAATAATTTAAAGTGACCAAAATAGGTCAAAAAGTAAAGTTTAATGATTAAATTTAACGTTTTTAAAGTTGAGTGACTAAAATAAGTCAAATGACCAAAGTTGAGTGATGATTTCAGTATTTTACCCATAACTGAAATATCCCTCATAAACTTCAAACTTCCTTACGGGGTCTCCTATATGTTTTGAGTCACTCCCACTATAAAAAAAAATTAACAAAAATTATGCCAATACATTAACATACTTTAATCAAATTTCAAAATTTAAAACTTGAGTTTTATTTTAAATAAAACAAACTTATTCAATTAAATTCATTTATATAATAAAATAAATTTGATTTCTCTATTTTATTTGGAACTCACTAATTCATGAATTAACTCAAATTTAATTTAAAATAAAAATTAAACTCTTCTACTAACTTCATTGGCATAACAAAAATTAATTCGCTCGAGATCCACTAATTGACCTATTGGTTAAAGATGTTTATTTGTCCTATCTTGTATAAATTCAAATTTTAAAATAAAAATATAATACATCATTATTTAATAAAAAATAATTTAGTATCAAATATTAATTATTTATTCTCAGTTCAAAATTAAATTATTTAATTACTCAAATTAAATCACATTACAACTTATAATTGACAAACACTAAAGAGCCACATGAACGACGTAAGTGAATAAGGAATAAGATCCCAATGATAAAACATCATTCAAATTTAATACTATCTACACTGCAATCAATAATGACTCAGTTTAAAATTGAATTATTTAATTACTCAAATTAAATCACATTACAACTTATAATTGACAAACACCAGAGAGCCACATGAACGACGTCGATGAATAGGGAAAGAGATCCCAATGGTAAAGCATCATTCAAATTTAATACTATCTACACTGCAATCAATAATGATTCTCCAGCTACGTTAAAGCATCAAATGAAGAAAAAAAGTAAAATAGAGACAAAATACACGCTAAACAAATATTTTTCGTTTGATTTAGCTCTTAAACGAATGTTCAGTTACAATTTCAAAATTCAACTTCTCTAAAAAGGTCATTGACACTATACAAACATTCATAAAACCTATGCTGAACAAGAAATTATTAAATAAATTTGGTTTATCACAAAATTTACGAAAAATATTTATTGGATAAAATCATTAACAACGTGGTGAGTCATGCTCATCTAATAATTTTTTCTTTTGAACGAACCCTAAATAATTTCCAATAGAAAAAGGGATAAGGATTACGGTGAGATGACCATCGGGTCAACCCAAGTAGACCGTATAAATATACGTATCTCATTTTTATGTATTTTAAATTTAACCTTCAAAAAACACTGAAACGCTCCACGCGCTTCGCTGTTTCCTTTCTATCTTTCCTCTTCCTTCTCCTCCTCCGCACCCAGCGGTTTCCTCTCTATTTCTCTCTGTAAGAAAATTCCGATAATAATAATAATAATAATCCTTTTTTCTTCATATTTTATTATTAATCATTATAATTATTTAGCGAACAGAAACTGTTCGAGGGAAGTGATTTCTAAGTTCTGTTTTCAAGTCAAAAACGGATTGAATTTAGAAGAATTTGGTGTTTCACTTTATTCATAACTTGACGAGTTAGGGTTTCGGTGAACGGCGTGATTTAAGCGGCGAATTTCTAGTTCCGGTGAGAAATAAAATATCGTGTAGTCTTTTTCTATATCAGTCGGAGTGAATCTTTTATTTTTCTACAGTATCGTCAAGTCACCTAGATTTTGGAAGCGCTTTTCTTAAGTTAGAAAATTCTTGAAAGCGAGGTCGCGTTGGTTTCTTTTGACTGTTGCATTTGAAGAATTGAAAGAGTTAGGGTTTTAGAGTGGTTGATAAGGTAGACGAGATGTCGTTATCTTTAAAAATGGAGATTGATACAATGGAAGATGTTACTTGTTTGGACCCTGAGCTTTTGCAGCTTCCTGAAGTGTCTCCATTTGCACTAAAAACCAGTCCTCAACTTGTCGAGGACTTGTTCTCTCAATGGCTTTCGCTTCCGGAGACCGGCCATCTGGTACTGCGTTTTCTTCTTCTTCTTCAAATTAAACTATTGTTCCTGTTTATTTGTCTGTATATATGTTTTTTCTTATCAATATTTCGTAGACTTTAGTTGGCTGCCTATTGTTGAATATAATGTCTAATATTGTTAACTGTTGTAATTTGAAAGTCGTTCTATAATTAAAACTTAAATTTATTGCAACCTAGAACAAGCACCTCTGACATTTTGACTCATAGTCATGGAGTAATTTATTTGGAAGTTTTTATGGCAGTAAATGAAAAATACTTGATTTGAGTCATGTTAATGCCATTAGTTCGTGTTAATAGATTATGAAATTCATGTCTCTTAACATGGTAATCTACAGACACAAGCAGTGTTAAAGAAGGCAAAAGGCGCACTAAGGCGATGGGTTTTATATCCGAGGCGCTTGTAATATATTCCTTTGCGCCTTCCTTTGCTGCACTTTAGTAACATCTATAAGTTGGATGTGTTACGGGTTGTAATATTTATTTTCAATGTAAATTATGTTTAGAGTTTGATGTGTCAATTTAACTTGTACTTCTTCAGCTCATCCCTTCCTTTATTTTGGAGGGAAAAAGTTGTGGGGGTGGGGGTTGTAACACTGCATGTGTTACCTATAAATTTATGGTAGAATTTTGTAAGATTTTGAGATTTTTTTAAATGGCCATGATAGGAATAGTTTCTACTTTCTCTGATGACTGAATTTGATACAGTAGGGAACCATGACAAGTTAGAATATTTCCTGCAGTTAGATCATTTTATATTCTGTTTGCTGGATTTTCCTTCGTTAGCGATTTGTCTCTACCTATACACGTACTTTTTTGTCATGCAATGCGCTTTCATTTCTTGAGCACAGGTGAAATCTTTGATTGATGATGCAAAGGCAGGGACTGCAGTAAATGCCTGTGCAAACTTTTCTAATGCAAATGTTGTTGGGAGCAATTCTTTGCCTTCCATGTTTTGTAGTGTCAGTGCACCTCCACTTTCTCCAAGAAGCTCATCTGGTTCTCCTCGCTCATCAAAGCAGAAATCCAGCTCTTCAGCTCTTGGCTCTCCATTGAAATTAGTTAGTGAACCAATGCAAGAAGTCATTCCGCAGGTTTGTTGGCTATTGGAAGTCATTTTCCGTATATTGTTATATTTAAAGCTTTCTTACATTTGTGGTTTTGCGTTATTAAGTTTGTCTGATAATTGCTTGCAGTTTTATTTCCAAAATGGTCGTCCTCCTACAATGGAATTGAAAGAGCATTATCTTTCCAAAATTAATCACCTTTTTGATAACCCCCTAAATGGATTGAAAATAAATGGTGAGATATATAATTGATCTTTATCTGTTCATTTATATTTTAAGTTGTTTTCCCTCTGCACATTATATTCCAGTTACTAAAGTTAAAAAAAAAACCCTTTCAAATTGAACGAAATGCTTCTCTGGCTATGCAGAGTTTAAAACAGTGACAAAGGAAGTTTGCAAGCTACCATCTTTTGTATCTTCTGCGCTTTTTAGAAAGATAGATGTAGACTGTGTGGGATCAGTGACCAGGTATGCACCCTATTCATCTTTATAGATAAATAGATGTTTTACGTGAATGACTCTGACTGCTTAAACACCGTCTGGTGAAAGTACTTGGTAGATAGTGTTGACTGCATTTTCATTCGATAGTCCTTCTATCATACATTATTAAGTTTAACACTTTGTTTCAGGGATGCTTTCATTAAATATTGGGTGGATGGCAATATGCTGACAATGGATATAGCAACTCAAATATTTGAAATTCTTAAGCGGCCAGGCTGCAGACACCTCACTCAGGTTTTTTTTGCACTCCACCTCTATTAGGTTTTCCTTTTGTGTTTGCTTTGAAAAAATTGTCCTGATTAGCACTTGTTGCTCTGTTAAAATTATCCTTTCAAAGGCCTAAAGTTTCATGTATTTGATACTTTTCTTCATAAGATCATTTGGGATTTGGGATGCAGGTTGACTTCAAACCTGTTGTCCGAGAGCTTTTGGCAACCCATCCAGGATTAAAATTCTTGCGAAACACACCTGAATTTCAAGATAGATATGGTATACATTTTATTCATTGCGAGTTATTTTAATAATGACACTATCGAGTTGTAATTTTTCCCCTTTTTCCATGTCTTTTTTTCTCAAATTATTCGTGCAAAGCTAGATTAGTTTTTGAACATGCAATTTACTAGCTAATTTGAATGCAGTCCCATTGACTGATTCAATCTAAAGGATGATGATGTTGACAGTAGAACATCATAGGCTCATAATTTATCAAGGAGTTGTATGCATAGTATACAACATACGTCTAATGTTCTTATAGGCTCATTAAACCATCTTACCTTTTTTTTTCCAATAAAAAAGAACAAATTAAGGTTAAATTTTGGGAGGTTTCTATGTCAATGGATTTTCTGAATGACTCAAACCGAAATATATAATTGAAGTCCAATCCTAAGCCTTTGCCCTAGTGGGTTGACAAGCACTCTGAAGTCGGCACAATTCTTTCTTTCTTTTTACAGCAGCAAATTCATATTTCCTGAATTTAGCTGGCAGGCCTAATTTGTCTGTGCCGACTACTGATCTTATAATTTCCTGTGAAGATCTCATAAAAAAATTGAGTCTTGAACCTCATGATAAAAATAAATTTAGAGTAGTCATCAAATGAGAAATGTTAGTTGGTGAAAAGTTCATAAAACTCTCAATTTAGCGAACTCAATAACCCAATATCTTGAGTAATTAATGAAGAATGCATAAAGAACAATAACCAGAAGATTTAATGCAGTTTTTGTATGATAATTGTGTAATTAAGGGGTGAGGAGGGGGTCATTCTCTCTGCATTGTCATGCTGGAAAAATGTCTCTATAAGAGTTGATTTTGTTCTAAATTTGAGGGGTACCGGGAACCATTTCATTCATTTATGTTCTATTTTTGTTTCACCGATGATTTGACATCCAGTACTGCACAACTGATACTGGTCAATATAAATTTCTTTGTTAATGTTTCAGCTGAAACTGTCATATACAGAATCTTTTATACCATGAATAGATCGGGAAATGGCCGTCTTACCCTCAGGGAGCTCAAACGTGGAGAACTGATTTCTGCCATGGAACATGCAGATGAGGAAGAGGACATTAACAAAGTCCTTAGGTTGGTATCTGGGTGAACTTCTTTGCTTTATATGTGCTTTATTTTATTGAAAGCAGCAACATACAAAGCCTTGTACACCAAACAGTAATTATGTAAAACCGAGACTACACTATCTCTGTCTTCTGTTTTTAGTTAGTTGGTAAAAATTTATTTCCCCTTACTCTCCTGAACGGTCAGTTAACAATTGAACATCGCGGAGAGCCGTGTTTATCAAGTTGTTGTCATGTTAATTGCTAATGCTGTAAATTTTCTTCTTCTTTTAGGTACTTCTCATATGAACACTTTTATGTTATATACTGTAAGTTCTGGGAGTTGGACACAGACCATGATTTCTTCATCGACAGGGAAAGCCTAATTAAATATGGCAATCATGCTCTTACCTACAGGATTGTCGATAGGATTTTTTCACAGGTTGGCTTGCCCTGGTTCTCAGTTATCTTATCTAAATTTCTGAATCAATTAGACTATTTTTAAATACAATAAACATTTTCCTGTATATGATGTTGCTTTGGCTGTAATCGTAAATGCATGAATTCCATCTCAGGCTCCTCAGAAGTTTACAAGTGATGTAGAAGGGAAGATGGGTTATGAAGACTTTGTTTACTTCATGCTTTCAGAGGAGGACAAATCATCCGACCCTAGTCTTGAATATTGGTATCTCTATATTTGTTTTTATATCTCCCATTTCCAAAATAAATTACACTACAGTGTTTTGCTTATCTGAAGTGAGTTGAATTCTTGTTGTTCATGCATTTACAAGTCAAAACCACTCCTTGTTTATAACTCCTCCTAGTCTTGGTTGATATCCGGAGAGTTCTAATTTATGTTTTTTCCAGTTCTGCTGCTGTGGTTCATATCAAATTAACATTTGTTTGCAAGACCAACATATAACCTTTGTTTTGTGACTCGTATTGTAAAAGACATTTTCCTTGATCTACTGGATTAGCTTTCCACATCTGATTAGTTATCTTTATAGGTTCAAGTGCATAGATTTGGATGGAAATGGTGTGCTCACTCCAAATGAACTGCAATTTTTCTACGAGGAGCAGCTGCACCGAATGGAATGCTTGGCCCTAGAGCCTGTGCCCTTTGAGGACATATTATGTCAAATAATTGACATGATTGCACCTGAGGTTGAAGCTACTTTCTTTCTAATAACCATGATTTCGTTTTACTTGTTTGTTGCATGTAAAGATGATTTAATTTGCTGATATTTTGCAGAGAGAAGATTGTATCACACTACGGGACTTGAAAGGGAGCAAACTTTCAGGAAATGTTTTTAACATCCTCTTTAATCTTCATAAGTTTATGGCATTCGAAACCCGTGATCCATTCCTTATTCGGCAGGTCAGTGATTGCACTATTAGATATTGGTGCTAGTTTAGTTCTTTGGGATGACAATAACCTGCTTTTTTTGGGCATGCGTGAGCAGGAACGAGAGGATCCAACTTTGACAGAGTGGGATCGATTTGCACATAGGGAGTATATCAGGCTTTCAATGGAAGAAGATGTCGAAGATGCCTCAAACGGAAGTGGCGATGTATGGGAAGAGTCCCTTGAAGCTCCATTTTAAGTTTACCAAAGCAAGTTTTGCAGGACCCTTTTGTCAAACATATTCAGAATGAATGAAGCTACATGGAGATTCTGCTGCCTGATCAGATCAGCAAATTCATCAGCCTAAAATACGAAGTCGGTCCCCATAGTGTTTACATGCATATGTTCTGATCAGCATGATATATGCTTTTGCGGTTTCTGCAAATTTATGCTGCGCGACGAAAAAACTCTCGTGTTAGGGAAAGCCAATTGCTTCATTCAACGAGGGATGGCTTACCTTACCTGCCCTGCCCTCTCAACCCAGGTATGGACAATATTTGCTAGTGTGTTAAAGGTCGTTGTTTCGTTTCATTTATTGATTAAACAACCATTTGCTGTTATCATTGCCGGTGGGCTCATCCTGTTTCTTTTACATTTTAAGTTTCTTAGTCTGTAAAAAGTAGATGTTCTTTTGGGATTTTGTGTGGTGTAAAAGATTTTTCCTTTCTGAACAATTAAATTATTCGATTTTAGTTCTTTTAATTACTGCCCCCACCCAAAAAAATTGTGTTTTATGGAACATAAATTTTAGAACAAATTCAGTATTTAAATATTTAATAGTTTTGCGGTGTCTCTGTTAACGTGTGTTAGGGGCCAAATAACTCTTAAATCGAAAATTTGGAGGTACATAACTTCATTTGAATAACATTTTAACCATCAATTATGTTTGGTGAAGTGACATTGATAGATTAAAATGTTGAGTTGTTAAATATTGTTTAACATAAATTTTTGGTATAACTACGAATATTCGACTCATTAATTGATTAATTCGGGTATGGTTTAACAAAGACTTATTATGAAAATAACTTTTTCAATCTAATATTTTTCGTTCACAACATTAATATTCGAAGTCCTGATCTTGCTTAAGGATCTTAGCACATTATCCTGTTAGACCAATTCATCGTCGATATAGTTTCATTGATTATTGAAATATTAGATACTAGTTTGAAAAATTACAAGTTTAAAAATTTTGATTTGTGAGAGAAAAAATGACATTCTCTTGATAATTTTTTCAATTTGGTCCTTAACATATTTTTATTACAGGGTTAACTACTAGAATTGTCACTTATGTTCTCTCAATACAGAGTTGGTCACCGTTTTTCAAAAAAACTAATAAAATTATTTTTCAAAGTGTAAACTTTTAGTTACTTAGTTGTTTGTTACCGTTAAACGTTACGTTAATTGCTTTTTTGATCTAGCAGCTAAAAAAATAAAATGCATTCTATGTTTATCACACCTCTTCCTATTGACTTATAGTCTCTTCAAACTTTGCAACTCCTTACTTTTTCTCCACTCTTTCTTTGTCACCACAGGCAAAGAACATGTCCTAACAAGGGAACCACAAGTCTCCATGGGAAACAAAGATGGAGAAGAAGATGAAGATGAAGATTTATCACTTTCTTTCTTCATTGAGATGTTGATGAAATCGAATATGGAAGATGATTTGGTGGAGCTTGCTGGCTTTCGGGTCAACCCCAAAACGACCATTCAATAAGAGTCCTAAGCTCAACTCAATTTCGTCGTCATTTTCATCTTCTTGTCGGGAAAAATGGTTGCTTTGTGACAAAATATTTGAAGTAAATCCCTTGGGAGATTCACAGCTTGCATGGCTTCTTTCTTTCCAATTTCCTCAGCTTTTGCCATTGAAAAAAAAAACCAAAATTGTTTTTTTAATTAATTGATTGATTGGTGAAATGAGATCAAATTTTATAGAACAAAAAACAAAAAAATACCATATTGACCCCAACTCAAAGTTCCCATCTTTTTCTTTCCTTTTAAACAAACAGAGAAAAGAGAAAATTAATGGTGAAATAATAATAATAATAATAATGCCCTTGAAAATGAAAACAAATGATTTTAGCCAAACATTGTTTGGAAGTCAAATAGAAAGCCTACTTGGAATACATTTTATTTTGTTAACTGCTAGATCAGAAAGCTGTCAACATTTAATGACAACAAACAACTAAGTCACCAAAAGTTTACACCTCGAAAACGTAAATGATTCGTTTTTTTAAAATCGGTGATTAACTCTATACTTGAGAAAACATAAGTGACCATCCCAGTAATTAACACTTTATTATATTATACCTAGAATAACAACTTTTTTTTTAATTCGGTCCTCAAACTTAAAATTTTAGCCCATTTAATGATTAATTTGGAAAAAGGTTGCCTAGTCTTGAGATTAATAAGTAACAAAAATAAGCTCAAGGGATAAATTGAAGGAAGTTATCAAATTTAGGGACTAAATTTTGCTTAATCATGTAATTCATTTCATCCACATTATTCAAATTTAGATGGTTGCTTTTTTTACTTTACCTATTTTCCCAGGTAGGGAAAACACTTGGTGCAAGAAGATGGCAGGCTGCATTCTCTGAAGATGGTCACCTCGATATAGAAAAAAGTTCTTAGACGAATCCAACGAGGAGTATGCTTCTTTCGGCTTCCATTTACTCTTATTCTTTTATATCTATATAGTATATAGTCAATTTGGACTAAAGAACTGACACATGACGGTAAATGAACAAAAAAAAAACATGAATGAGGGTGTGTTAATGTTCGTTCATTTAATTTTAACTGAACAAATGAACGAACACGAACATAAATGAACACAAAATTTTTTGTTCGCGTTCGTTCATTAAGGAATGTAGTTTGTTCGTGTTCGTTCATTAAGGAATGTAGCTTTTTCGTGTTCGTTCGTTTAAATGATAAACGGACATATATTATGTGTTAAATATTTAATATTTTGGGTTAGTTCGATTAATTCAGTTAATTAACCGATTTTAAACCAAATTAATCGATAATTGAAATTTGAAAAAACTCTTAATCATTAATCAAAACATAAAATTATCTAATAGATTAACCAATTTTGTTTTGGTTCGGTCGATTAGTTCAGTTTAATCGAACATAGAACACCCCTAGACATATGTGAATAAACTTAAACGAACATAAACGAACAAATTACCGAAAGTTCAGGAACATAAATGAATGAACAAACCCTTTGTTCGTGTTCGTTCATTTAATTAAACGAACACAAAATCTTGTTCATGTTCGTTCGTTTAATAAATAAACGAACTTTCCCTGAACGGTTCGCTGAACGTTCGGTTCATTTACAGCCCTAGACACAGGCTGTTGGACATTGTATATGTTGTAGCAGATAAGACTTTTGAATAGTATTATCAGTTGATTAGATGAGTATCCTAAGAATCATAGTTTAAGGTCTTTAATGAAATTCTTGAATTTTGTTCGATTTGAGATTGCGCGTGTGAGTTCTATGATATTAGCACCCAGAGGAGGTAACTATATGTATTGGGTTGTAACGATTTTGTAAATAATTATTTTATTTATTTTGTCAATGAAATAAAAATATCCTACGCTTCATTTTGATATGTCTTGAAACAAGATATAAAACTAACATGGAATTTCCATCGAGAAATTAATTATTTTTTAAAAAAGAAATAGCAACGACATTTATTTACTTTTAAAATCACATTTTAATTCAAACAAACTTTTAATTCTTATTTTATATCTAAATAAACTTTTAAAATAAGCCAAATTTACATTTCAAATAAATGTTCACTGCTTAAATTAAATACAACTAAGAGAATATGAATTTACTTGAATATTTTTTTTATAAAATAATATAATTCATAATTTTTTTAAATATTTATATCTATTTTCTATATACTATAATTTTATTTGTTAGTATATTCACATCCGTATATCTTATTTGGATTGATAACTGCAAAAATTTTATATCTTATTTAAGAGGTCTATAGTCACATCCATATACCAATTTGTAGTTAAGATATTGTATTTTTTTTTTTGCGAGTCGACCTACATTTGACCCTAAATAGAAAAATTCTCATGATGTCAAATTTCTTCTTTTACAATATTTAATTTTAAAATATCCATTAATTGACTTAGTGATAAAAAATGTTTACGTTATTCTATTTTATACGAGTTCAAATCCTTATATTTATTTTGAAAATGTAATAATTCTTTTCAGCAAGATTTTTATCCATTACATTTTAAAAAAATAGATTTTTATCCATTACTGTTATATATAGACATAACAAGAGTGCATATAAAGATATTTCAGTATTAGTTTTGGGTCTGTTTTAATTTTAAAATCAGGTAAATTGTTTTTTTTCAAAAAAAATTAATAATGTAAATTTCGAAAGCAAGTAAATTATAATAATTAATCCTGGTGTTAATGTTTTTCATCAACCACACACAATTTTGATTAATTTAATAAAAAATTTAACTCTCAAAATTTACACATTATGTCAATTTAATCATAATTTTAAATGATTTAATAAAAATAACCTTTAACATTTAAAATTAGGATTAATATCCTATACACTGGCGATGGAAAGTTTTTATTTCCACAAGCGCCTCAAGTATAGGGTTTAGGGTTAGTGTTTAGGGTTTAGAGTTTAGGGGTTTTAGTGTAAATGTTTAGAATTTAGGGTTCATGTTTAGAATTTAGGAATTAGAGTTAGAATTTAAGGTTTAGGGTTAGGGTTTAGTTTTAGGGTAATATGAGTGGGGATTTAGGTTTTAACTTATAAACCCTAAATTTTAACCCTAAACCCAAAATTCTATCAACAATCTCTAAATTCAAAACTACTACACTTATACCCCTAAATTTTAAACCCTAAACGAAGTCCCTAACCCCTAAAACTAAGGCGCTTATGTAAAAAAGTTTCCACAAACGCTTGTGTATAGAACAATTACCCTTAAAATAAAGTATATGTTGGTTTTTTTAGAATTAGTATCAAATTTACATGATGTATAAACTTTGATGGTTAAATTTCTTATTCGCTAATCGAAACTATGTGAAATTAATAGAAATGATCAAAGTGGTGATTAATTGTTCTTAACTAGAGATGGTCATTTCACCTGGGCCCGACGGGTTTCGACCCGACCCGGCCCGATCGGGTATTTTTATGAAAAAATTAAATTCAGGTCTAGTTGGGTCGGGTTTTTGTGTATGGCGAGGTCGGGTCGGGTCAGGTTTTAGGGTGAAAAAATTCGACTCGACCCGACCCGTGACTAATAGTATAATTTTCTTTTAAATTTTTTAGTGATATTTGTAATAATACCCCTTCTTTATATATATTTTTTATAATTTGGTCCTTAAAATTAGTTTTTATTTACAATTTAGTCCTTAAATTTATTAGTTTTTATAATTATGTCTCTTAAAATTATTTTTTACAATTAGGTCCCTAAAATTATTATTTTTCTATAGATCGAGTCAGGTTGGGGTCGGGTTTAGAATATTTATTTTCAGGTTGAGTTTTTTAATGAATGAGATCGGGTCGAGTTCAAATTTAAGATTATTAGTTTCGGGTCGGGTTCGGGTGGGCCAAAAACCTGACCCGTGCCCATCCCTATTCTTAACCATTCACTTTTAAAATTAATAAGAGACTAATTGCTCCTTTTCAAAGAGGGACCGATTTGCCCAATCTTGAAGTTGGGAGGACCTAAGATGTCTTTCTACTAAATTTTCTAAATCCTACCAAATTTTCTACCAAAGGAAAAGGAAAGAAAACAATAATCCAAATGTTCATACTAAATAAGACAATTAGTTAAAACATTCCTAAATATATCTGTTCTAATTCTAAAACCTAAATTTCCGTCAAGTCATTGTTATTTTAGATTGCATTTCCATTGAATTAACGCCTGTTTTGCCTTAAAACAGAAACTTTCCTCCCTAATAAACACACATTTTCCCAAAACAGTCCAACTTTTCTGATCCAATATCACCATGTTTTTCAAATATTTTCCCTCTATTTAAGGTTCAAGAAACAAAATTACTGTTTCCCTCCCTCGGATTTTAAATTCTTTGCTGTTTCCACACCTTCACATGCATGAAACCATGCATGTTTGTATCACACAAACTTTTGTTCTTTCTCTTAAGGTAAGATGTTTTGGCAAATCAAATGTTTCAATGCTGTAAGAGAATTTTTTTTCCTATGTTATCTGGGATTCGTAAATCCTATACGGATATATTCGTTTTTTATATATATTTGAAGGACTTATGCCTATGTCGATGTCTGAAGATACGACGGACACGATTACTTAAAACGGTTTGATTTTGTTTTCTTGGTTTCCAGATTCAGATTTGAAGCTTGATTTATTCCACCTCCATATGCTGATTTAGTTTGTAGATATCATTAAATTGGAATGATGAAAGGATTGCTAAAAGGTCTTAAGTACTTTACTCACATATTTGGTAGGTATTTCCATCTCTCCTTATGACATTATAAGATGCATATATATAAACATTGTATTTGTTTGGTCTTTGAATCTGTGTACACAATGTAAGAGTTAAGTTTTATACGGTTTTTATCGTTGGATGGGTGAAATAAATGACTGAGATTAACAGTAGGATATGTGAAGATTATACCTCGAGAAAAGTAAAAATTAATTACAGTCATTCATTTCACCAATTCAACAATCCAAAAAACATGTAAAATTCATAGTTTTACATTGGATTTGTTTTGTCTTTGAGATGTTGGTAAAAATGGCTAAAAATGGGTGAACTTATTTTCTTGCAGAAAGTCCAAAAGAGCCTGAAATGCAGATTGGTATGCCAACAGATGTAAAGCATGTGGCTCATATAGGCTGGGATGGTCCATCAACAGTACAAGCTAAACCCAGCTGGGTAATTCACTAAAATTTAACCACAGTTATTACTATTACTCCTATCTAGCTATGTTGCTCGGACTCTTCATTCCGTATCTGACATATGGATACAATAATACGATTTCTACAGATCTTCTAAATTTATTGGAAAAAGTTTAAAAAGTTCTAACCATACCCGAGTCGGATACATACCCGTATTCGAATAACATAACTATTGAGTAAAAATGATTCATCTTTTTTTCACCCCATGCAGATGAATGAGTTTCAAACACCAGCAGGAGGGTTTCAAACACCACCTTTAGCTCTTGGAGGACAAGATAGGGAGGAAGATCCAGCTCAAGGTACAAAGAACAAAGATTTTGGTTGCATCATTTCATTCATTTATATATATATTGTCACGCCCTAGAGGCGAGAACATTAATCTCATGTCGGTAAAGAAAGGCGGGTATTGAGATATAAAATCGATGACATTGTACATCCTATCATACATGTTTTTTTAAAAAAGGATAATAATACCGTGACAATATGCACTTAAGTAGTCACTATTTTGGTTATAATTTTACAGATACCAATAGTTTGAGCCGAAAAAGTTCGAGGAGCAAAGCGAAAGACATGCCACAACTGCCTAAATCAACGAAGCGTGCTACATCTACAAATGAGAGTGGTGTGTCTTCAACAAAGGAGAAAACAGATAAATCAAAGCAATCAAAGAAGACTAGAAAGCCCAAGGACTCGAACCAAGCTACCACCGAGTCGACCTCGAAAGAGCCAAAGAAAGGTAAACGGAAGAAGGTGAAAGAGTTGGGTGGTGAAGGAAGCTCGAGGCGGTCGAGAGGCACGGAGACGGATACTATTTCGGAAGCAGGGTCCCAAATGAGTTATGCTTCAGATTTAATAGAAGGGGATGAAACTTGAGATGGAGAAAATTATTGTTTTTCCTCTTCTGGTTGGTGTATAAACATATTGGTAGCCTACTATAACCAGTGACGGATGTACATATAACATAAAGTGGGCCTGTGCCCACCCTGAACTTTTTAAAACTCACACATTTGATTTTAATTTTTTTAATTTTTTTGAATTAGTCCTTAAATTTTTGTAATATTTATGATTTGTGCCCACTCTAAAATTTTAAAATTTTATATGTGCCCACCCTTAAATATATTTTTGGATCTGCCACTGACTATAACTAGCTTAGTTTGCTAGACTCTTTTTTCTTTTAGCAGAAACCAAGAAGAGTTACATATTCTTCATTTTTATTTTATGTTTCCTACATCTGGGAAACCTTGTATGAATATGTTTGTATATTTCAATCCCATGAACGAAAAAAAACCCGCAACGTATACACTATAGTCATATGTACAAATAAGCTACGAAGGCATCTCGAGTATAAAAGCATAAACAAAAACAGAAAACTATAAAAAAACTATACAACAATCTCCCAAGCTGTGCAGAGGGTCATATTAACAGTCCGTCCGGATCAACCTCTAATAGTTCGACCCATGACATAAAATTTTACGTCTGTCCCTACATATAACATTCAGAAAACAGAGGATTGAAGTCCGAGGTTATGGTGTTGGTGGCTACAAGGTTGTTAAGAGAACATATGATTGAGATTTCCTTCATCCAGAAATCTAAAACATCGTCGATTTTAAAAATAAGCATTAGAAAATTTTGGAGAGATAACGAGTTCGAGTTGCCCTCATACTATAGACGAGTTGCCATCAGAAAGGGAGGCTGCAAAATAATGTGGTCTCTTTGTTTATTGCCCTCCAAATGCGTCCAAGTTCAGGCTGATAAGTTTGATGGGTTCATTATAGTTTAATGATTTTATTTTTATTTTAAATTGTTTATATTTAATAATAATGTTAGGATGATCAATCAAATGTGAAAATTTTATTTTTATTTTTATATTTAAAACATGCTTAATGTTTATATAACAAATTTTTAAAATGTTGGTTCCAATAAAACTGACGGGGTAATCGCTATATCATTAAATGCAAAGATTTTATAAATCTGAACATCCCGTATCATTACGAGTAACGCCGACCGGTACTCAAAGCTTATTTAGTTCTCAGGTATAAATGGTGTACCGATACAGATACACGCATATCGGTACCCAATAACCATTAAGCATAAAACGTTTTTCAGTAGCTAAACTTTGTATCGATACGG
This sequence comes from Hibiscus tridactylites, assembly GCA_958450335.1. Classification (NCBI taxonomy): domain Eukaryota; kingdom Viridiplantae; phylum Streptophyta; class Magnoliopsida; order Malvales; family Malvaceae; genus Hibiscus; species Hibiscus tridactylites. Next base: position 2,292,121 of record OY288285.1, on the reverse strand, counting down.
AAAATGTTGTATCGATACGCCTGGACCAAATTAGGCTATTTGAGTACAAAAACACTTAAAAAAATATCTGTGATTTTAGTTTTTGACTTAGAAACAATTTTAAGTTCGAATCCTTATCATTTTATGAGCATTTTGAGTACTTAAAAATTTTATCTAATTTTATAAATTGGTCCTTAAAATTTCTTGTTATATCAAAATCAAATATTAGTTTTACAATCTCCCATTTTTTATATAATAAAACCAAAATTTAAGTCTTTTTGAAATTATTCTCCCTTTCTTTAAGGCTAAAAGATAGTATTTTTGAAAAAATTTAATCTCACTTCTCTCTTTTTATTAGCTAAAAATCAATGGATAATATATAACTCTAAGCATAAAAAGAATAACATAGATATTATAAAATTCAAAGCATAAGTTTCAAAGTAATATAATAATCCAACTCAATCCTAAAAACATAATCTAAAAGCATAAAACTTAAAAACACAATGCCATAGGAAATCCAAATAACACATAAGTGCATAAACTCAAATTCTAATAATATGATATGAACGAGATACAAGGCCCAACGAGCGTCTTCACCTTCATCTTCATTCTCTTCATCATCTACCATAGCATCATTACCAAGAGAATGTTCACTCCACTCTCTATGAAACGCGACGAGAGTTATATCCATCAAAACATTCATCATATTTTTTGAAAATTTGAACGGAAGTGAATAATGTTTTTTGGGATAATTATATATTGCCCCTTACTTTTAAAAGAACTATACTTTGTCCCTCATCGAACTAGAATACCGACTTTTCGCGATTTGAAGAATACTATTTTTTTTAATAGTGATTTGAAGAATAAATAATTCAAAATAAATTTTAAAGAGTTATCAAATAAACGATATCCGAACCCCAAAACCAATAAATCATATTAATGTAGAAGAAAGGATGAGCAAAGCGTAAGACTGACAAAACAAATGAAATAAAAAAATTTTTATCCGAAAATAAAATTAAAAAAAAAAGATCGTCAACGGTTGACAACCAGTATACCTTTGGTGCCATTACCAAGAACATTAAGAAAAAAAAAAGTAAAAAAAAGCAACAATAGAAAAGAAAGACATATTGTAAAATTGATTGATCAACTAAATCGAAAACCGATAATTCAATTGAAGTAAACACATTGAATCGTCATCCTAAGTTTCCACCAATTAAACTAGATTTTAATTTTTTTTCAAATTCTACATGGCTAAGTCATCACCTCCGAGAACTGTAAAAAAATTCCAATACAAAGTTATTCAAATGTATTGAACAGTTTCAAATAACTTCAAGAAAAGACTTACAGTTCCATTGTCAACAAAAGCATGCAATTACAGTTAGTCCCACTCAATACCTCCGAGATAATAAAGAGATGATCGTCAATGCAATCATACTCATCCACAGCAGTCAAATCCAAGCTTTTGGCACATAAAACATATTGCAAGATTCCAAATAAAGAGTTAATCAGAGTAGTACATATTTGGACTCTTCAGGTCGAATTGCCGACAGCATATCGAAGACACACCTTTTACCTTCTTCTAGTTCCTTTATTTTTTGTTCATCACCCGGGGCTGCACAATGCCAACTGGGAAGGTGACAGTTAATCACAATTTTCTCGAGATTTGGTGATATGAGAGATAGGAAACAAACGAGAATAGAATCTGCAACAGCCCCAACAAAGCCAACTACTTCCACCTCCCGCAGCATCATGAATTTTTTACGCACGGGTTTCACTCTCAGTCGGCGACCTCTCTTGATTATACTCTGAACGTGCTTTTCTTCAATCGGTATATGTGGTTCCACTGCTTCCAGCTGATAACACATAATGTTTTAAAAATTAAGCTTCATCAATATGATAACAATTAGAAGCAATAACTATATTTACTAGGATCATGCATGCCTATACAATCTTACTAGCTATTTTAGTTGATAAAATGCACCCATGATATTAAACGTAAATTTGATAGAGTATAGAGTGTATTAACACAAAGTAAAACTTACTGGATTAATATTTGATACACTGTCAGTGTAAAAAAAAATTTACACAAGCATGCCTATTTCCAAGCCTAAATCTAAAATTTAAATTTCTAACCTTAAAACCCTAAAAATCTAACCACAAACCCTAAACCTTAAACCCTAGATTCAAACCATAAATCCTAAATTCTAAACCCTACGACCTAAACCTCTAAACCCTAAACTCCTAAATAACCCCGCTTGTGGAAACTTTGTTTTCCAAGCCAGTGTATAGGATAATAATCCAAACTTAACTATACTAATTACTAAGTATTAAAATAACTTGTCATAACATAAAGAATAATTAGTACGAATTTAAATTTGAAATTAGAAAAGAATCAGTAAAACTCTTAAAAAGAAGACATTTTAAAAATAAGTAAAAGAAATTTCTTCCCTTTCCTGAAAATAAGTCGTGTGAATGGCTAAAGATTGTCGAGTAGAATTAGTTTATCGTTAATTCATATACCAAGATGTGTAGGAAAAATATTTCTCTCACCAAAAGAAACATCAGAGTAACTAAGAAAATAGAATTACTTTTGCATAATTCCAACCTAACAGACTGAAACCCCAAATATATATGCACTCCCAAGTGACAATAAGTAGAGTTAAAACATTTACCTCAAGTTTAAATTTGTGCAACAAAGGCATATGTTGCATCAGATAGCACAACTTTGCAAGCTCTGCTGTATGTTCAATTGAAAGATCAACATTCGGAAATTCTAATGTCAAGCATCGAAGGTTTGGGAAATTTGGTTGGACTGGCGACATGTCCTTCAAATGGAATTAGCAAACAATCAACATTACTTGTACCATAAAATCAAATCAAAACAGGATATATATATAGGTCGATAACTGTGTGTACATGTACACATATCAACCTGCTAATTAGATTAGCTTACCACAAATGGCAGGTACGGAATATGTAACGACAGATTCACCAATTGGGAAGTTGGTAGACAGCTGGGAATGGATTTACGCACCTCAAAGACCCGACATGACTCCCATTGTCCACCATAAGATACATCACAAAGCTGAGGTACATACTTGAGATCTATGTGCACACGTTCCAATCCTCTATATTCAAAAGAAACCAAATTCGGTGCATAAACCTCAATGCTTTTGATGCAGTTGCAGAAGGATATATGCAAGTGTTTCAGCCTCAGCGATGAGCCACAAACATTTATATGAGTAAGCTGTTTTGAGTGAGAGACATGCAATGTTTCGAGCAAGGGACAATTCGAAAGGAAATACTCCAGAATCTGACCGCTTACATCAATATGTTTCAAGCAAAGATCGGTTAGGAACCTAATTTCAGATGAACTGGAAAATTTCCATCCAAACAGGTAATTTTGACCGTCCCTCCGATGATTCGATCTGCATGGTTCGAAATCCAGTTCCAGCCTTTTAACCTTCTTCATTAGTGCAATGTCGATCCATCTATTGATAGATCGCCTATGTTGTTGGTTTAAATCAAAACAAACTCTCAACTCATCTATAGTTCCAGCTCTATGTGAGTCAAGAAATTGAGTAATCCATTCTACATAACCATCCGTTTCTTTCAGCAACTTCTTGGGATCCGACATTAATGTCTTTGAAGCTTCAAAGTTTAGACTCCCACTGAAAAACTGACATAAATCTCGCCAACTCCGTGAAAGAACACAAGTTCTTAGCGCTTCTTTCAGTGATAGAAGACATAAAATCCGAAGAAGTAGATCTTGAGACAATCCACTTATCCGATCAATCAAATTGTCGTCATGTTCCTTCCACACACACACAAAAAAAATGAATCTTCAAAATTCAAGGCATGTAAACACACTTTAAGAAGCATACAATTCTTAAACACATACTTAATTTGCATACAGACAGGCAAAGTAGGCACAAATGCAAAAGGTAACTTTCCATCGAATTGAACAAAATATATCTCAAAGACGAAATATCAGTCAAAATAATTCGGTGTTTCTTGAACTTACTGCAATCACATAAATGAATCAAACTAATTTTATGATATTTCACAAATATTATATGATAAAAGCACAAACAAAGATTTGATTCTCACCGAATTGTATGAATGTTTCCTGAATTTTTTCTTTGGTGTTGACGGCGGCGCCATGTTTGCGGCCCTAAGAGAGAAGTTAAAGTCTTGAGAGGAAAGTTGTTTACTTATTAGGGTTCAAATTTTGATTTTTTATGGGGTAAACTAACTATTTGCCATTTGGCACCCACCTATTTCCTTCTTTATGTTTAACAAATAATTTTCCCCTGATATACTCTGATGAAAATTAATTATTTTCTCAAATAAACTTTTGGTTTGTAATTCATATCTAAATAAACTTTTAAAATAATCAAATTAACATCTGAAATAAATGTTCACTACGAATATGAATTTATGTGAATAAAATATAGCTATAAAAATTTATTTAAAAATAAAATAATTCATATTTTTTAACATTTCAATTTATTATATATATATATATATTAAAAATATCATCGTCTTCAAGGAAAAACAGAAGCAAAACAATCAAGAACAAAGTATGATGGGGAAACATATTCCTAACTGTAGATTAGGAGTGTTTAAAATATGCAAACCTAATAAGGTACACATGGGTGCTTCATCCGTCCATGTAGGCTTCTTCGGGTCATAATAGAAATAAGCAATCATTTGGACCATTTCATCACCCTTGCGAAATTCTGTCAAGACCCTCAATAAATTGTAGCATCAAATAAAGGAGTTCAGAGCAATTTGACAGACCGACATTTTGTATAATACCAACCTCTCTCTCTGTACACGATTCTGTTTCCACGCAAAAACAAAACCTGGGGGCATTCCCTAACTTTAAGAGCATATGCCAAATCTCTCTCAATACTGATATCCAGTTTGACTGCCTGTTTCAGAATATTCTGAGGCATTATTATTGGCAGATAAATAATACAAAATAGTAGAAGGAAATTTGGACCTTTCGGTAACAAAATAGAACACAACCCACTTTCAAAAGCAACCAAATGGAGTGAGTGATTTGTACATAAACAAAATTTGTGTGTAACCAAATGGAGAGTCAATAAAGTTGGTGGAGAGTAATTTATATTTTATTTTATCAACATAGTTTTTTCAGATAAAAGACAAAGAAAATATTCCTACCCGAGATGGCAATCGGTCCTTGGCATTCTGATATACCTGGATTGCCTTCTCTAGCTCTTTTGAAGTCTTCCAATTGTGAGTTGCCCTGTCAACAAAATCAAATTGATGTTTTTTCCTTATTAACTGGTAATTAAAATATTGCTTACGACAGATATTAGGAAAGGATATGCTATAATAGGCACAACCACTCACAGGACACAAACGCCAATTAAATATCTCGTATCATAATGCAACAATTTTACAAAAATCGGAGAATGCTACATTTGAAAGAGAATCAAAGTAACACAATAAATTTGACAGGAAAAGAGTTACCTTTTGTGTCTCTCAAATACAAGAACTATTAGCGCGCTTGGATGGAAAGCAAAGCTCTCCCAATCGAGACAGTAAATCTCCTCTTCCACCACCATCTTTCCTCTTTTACCAACTTCACTATCCTTCTCATCCTCACCTCATTCACAGCTACTATCATGATCAAATTCAGTTTCAAGTCTACCCTTCGTCACATTTTCCTTATTCTAGAAAGCTTCCGGATTCTGCTGCCGGATTGATCCAAACGTTTGCTCAAGTGAGTCACTTATAAAATCTTCAACGGCTACAGCTTCACTCCTACGACCACGTCTTGTATTCTTAGGAATGGTTGTTGCGAAGCTTTTATTGCGATTCTTCGTCTTTGTTATGGGAAACAACAGACTTTTGGTCCTTGTTTCCTGTTTCAGGTTTAGATTTAGACTTCAAGCAAGATTCAGGACCAGTATCAGGATAAGGGTCAGATTTGGAATACAAGCTGAATTTTCTCGAAATAGCAAAGAAAGTGAAAGTTCTCAAAAAACGGCTACGGCATACACGGAAGGGCCAGGTGTTGTACGAATGACTAAGAGAACTATTAGTAACATTAGAAATAGACAACATGTGAGAATTATTATCAATTTTCTCTACACAATTAGGTAAAAAGGATTTGGTAACAATACCAAAATGAAATGATAACATTTTCTCAACAACAAGGAATTCCCTAGCAGCAGTATCAACAACATGGGCAGGCCTAGGTTCACAGAATTTGCTTCTATTTCATCATTTTATTGACCCCTTTTTTCAATAATCATAATCAACCATGAATTCCAAAACTCCAGCTGAGATACTATACTCTTTTCAATACAAAACCTACCACGAAAAATAATAAGCAAAAGAAATAAGTAATCGGCAGTGTGCAGTTCATCATGTAAATCAATTGCTTATCTTTAACCACAGCAATCATACAACATCCTTATACGAAAATCATTTGCATACCCATTTCTGAATACAGGAATTCTCTTTTTTTATGAATATATGTAAAACTGACTTTACAACAGAGAAACAAAGAGTCGGGAAATTGGAAGAGTTAGTTTTTTTTTCCTTTCCCTTTTCTCTATTTCGAAAACGTTTGGAAAATTTAGGTTAAATGGAAAACTGTATCTTACCTCAGATATTTTGTGCTTGAATTTTTGATGGATTTGAAAAATGGAACACTTCAATTCATCAAACTAAAAATATGGAGAAGAAAGGATGTGCAAAGCATACACCGCCGGTTAGCAAAACCCAAAACCTCGCGACGCTTTCTTATCCGTGTCCAACGGTACCGTTTTATTAACTTCTAAATTTTATTTTATTTTATTTCAATTTCTCTTCTAATTTTATATTTTTATTTTTTTTATAAATTAATATCTTCAACTGTGATCTTAAAAAAATAATTTGATAAATAAAGACAAATAGTTAGAGGCACCTCATAGCCTAATCAACGTAATCTTCATGTAGCAAAAATAAAATCTCATGGAAGGTGAAAAAAATCAATAGGATAGAAGGTTTATTTTCCTAACTAATTTAGCCATTTTATTAGCTTCCTTATTACCCTCTCGAAAAGCATACTTAAATAATATCAAGAACTAAGATTTTATTCGATCACCATCAACATAATTTACTAACCAAATCAGGCAGGATTCGTTAGACCCTCGACAAAGCAAGTTGTCGACTCTCCAAAGAAATATGTAAGCTTGTCATATCAAATTAAATTTGTCCATGTTGAAATCATCATTGGAAAGTATCGAAGAATATGATCAACACCTTTTACCACTGCTTCATAGACACCACGATTGTTATCTTGTGCTAAATGTCGTCGGACGCATTTTACATTCGATATAATTCTCCTATAGCACACTAACCATAGAAACAAACGAATTCGCGGCATACCTAGGAACTTCGCAAGCACTCCTCAAATCGGTTGTCATACATGAATTTCATAAGTTGATTTAACCGAGAACTATGTTCTAAAACTTAAATTATCCTATCGCCTATATACTAATATTTTTAACAATATATATATTTAAATTTGGTTCACATAATGCTTTAGAATTTAATTATGAATTTAGAAATTTATTTAAGACACGATTATAAATGTGATTGATCGGTTAAATAAAAAACCTGATAATTCAATTGATTTTAACATGTTAAATAAAATCAGAAATTGTGTGAATCATTATGTTGAGTTCCAACCAATTAAACTTGATTTGAAACTCCTTTTTTTCTTCAATCGATTTCCTTCTTTCTTGTTGTTTTCTGAACTCTGCTTTCCTTTTTCATTTTGTGGGCTTGAAGCCCAAACCGAACCGGTCTTTCTTTATTGGGATCTCCACTTGGTAAAGCCTTCCCTGATGGTTCCTTCCAAATCCCAATCTAACCTTGGCTCCCTTTCCAAGTATTTGCTTCACTTGCATCTTTGCGTAACTTGACAACTCTGGTTCTGGCACTTTGCTCCCTTCAGTGACGAAGGTTGCATTGACTAACTCCAATGTTCTAAAATAACACTCAAGTGCCCCCTCATCTACTTTAATGTACAGTGTATCAGTGATTACCGATGCTGATTTCTTCTTCCGCACCAACCGTGATTAATTGTCCATCAATAACAAACTTCAATTTCTGATGAAGAGTAGAAGGCACTGCACCTACTGTGTGAATCCACGGGCGCCCGAGCAAACATCTATAACTAGGGTTTATATCCATAACCACGAAGTCTACCTCAAATGTTGATGGCCCAATCTGTATGGGAACTTCAATCTTTCCTAACACATCTCGTTGGGTCCCGTCGAAGGCACATACTGTATTTTGATAAGCTCTCATGTGAGAAATATCAATATGCAACTTTTTCAACGTTTCCAAAGGGAGAACATTCAAATTTGAACCATTGTCAATGAGAACTCCTAGTAGCATATATCCTTTGCATCTACTAGAAATATGGAGGGGCTTGCATGATCCTCTTCCCTCCGCGGGTATTTCTTCATCACTGAATGATATGAAATTATTATCTGCAATATTATTGACCAACATGTCCATCTTGTCAGTCGTGATCTCCTTTGGCACAAATGTCCTATTTAACACTTTCAACAAAGCATCTCGATGACCCTTGAAACTCGGTAGCAACGACAACATAGAAATTTGGGTCGGAAGTTTATGTAGCTGCTCCACCACACTGTATTCGCTATGCTTGAGTATTTTCAGAAACTCTTGAGCCTCTGTTTCCTTCACTGACTCATGAATCACTGTGTTTTCTCTTGGAAGAAGTCTTTTTCTCCTTCCTTATCTTGCTGGTTAGTAGCCTTTCTCTATGTTGCATCTCTATCTTTAACTTCTGGTGCCGAATATAGTCTTGCACTTCTTGTGAAATGACCTACCTCATTATCAGGCTCTTCTTTTCTTCATTCTTAACCTATTGGGCTCCTCGGATCTGTCACCGCACAAGCATAGTTCCAAGGGACTTGTTTACTGTCCTTATATGGGAATGGGGCTGGTGCCTTCACAACCAATCGTGGGGTCACACTCCTAGCTTGTTCGCTAACTATTACATTGGTCTTGATCACCAAAGGCTTCATTTCTGTGTAAATCTTTTTAGAGGATGATTCCTCTGACGCACAGACTTCCATCCTCTGTTCTTTCTGCACATAAAATTCTAACTATTTACAGTCAATTTTTGTCTGTACAAACTACTTAAACTCCAAGCATTTTTCAATTTCATGCCTTTTCTTATGATGGTATTCACAATACAATCCTTCAATCGTTGCTTCTTCAAACCTTCTTTCTATCACCCAGATTTCTTCCTCTATAACGACATTTATTTCGATTTTCTGGTGGTTTGGCAACGGATTTCCTTTTTCTTTAGAAGTTTCGAATGACAGCAAGCCTGACTTTCTTAAATCATCCACCACCCTTTTGAATGCAGTGCAGTTCTCGATGGTATGCCCCCTTACTTATGCATGGTATTCGCATTGGGCCTTCTCATCGTACCATGTGGATAAGGAGGTAAGAACGGAGGGACATGTCTTGGCAGCACCATCTGCGCTTTGACCAACTCAGCAAATAACTTCGTATATGTCATTGGGATGGAAGGAAAGTAGGAAGCTCTTATGATGCTTTTGTTCCATCCCTTGCAAGACCAAACGAGTTGGAACCATGTCTGAAATATGCTTGTATTGTTCACTAAAGGTTATGAACAGATCCTTCCATGATTTGATGTTCACCCGACTTAATTGTGAATACCAATGTGCAGCGGAACCTACTAAGTTGTCTTGGAAGCAATGAATGAGCAGCTTCTCATTGTCGAGGTACATTGACATCTTTCTACAATACATAGTTAAATGTGCCGATGGGCATGTGGTCCCGTTATATTTCTCAAAGTCTGAGATCTTGAATTTTGGTGGCGCAACTAAATCAATTACCAAGCTCAAATCCTTGGCATCCATTCTGCCATGATTAACTCCATCCTGGAAGGATTTGATCATCCCCTCCAACTTTTCATACTTATCATCCCACTTCTTCTTAATTCGAACCTTATCTGCGATTTCATCGAGGTCAGGTACCTCGTAATTATTAGCCTCTGCATTTGGAACATGAGTGAAGGATTCAGCAACATGGATTGGTGTTTTGCCTTTGGCAGCAGTCTTCTTCCTAAAGGTCATTCCTGGGAATTGTGGAATTGTACCAGTGTTTCCTCCTTCTTCAACCGTATCTGGATCCTTGAACCCTAACATGGCAGCTATTGAACTGACTATCTTTTGATGAACTGCCTCAATTTGTTGTTTCAAGTCGACCTCCATTTTCTCCAACTTATCTTGAGTGCTCTTTTGGTTTGCCTCCAAAGTTTTCAACCTTTCCTCAGAGTTCATGGCTCGGGTTTGGGCTCGTGTACCGTATTTTTGAGTTGTCTTAGCAATTTTGAATTTTCTATCGTTTTTATATTAAGTTAGTTTTTGACATGAATGAATGTATGCACAAATGAATTCACATAAGCAAACAACAAAGCAAACAAAATAGTGCAAATGCATGAATGCAATCGAAGGGCCATTAATTCCATTGAAAATCTGCTCATGAAAAGAAACTCTCTACTGAATACGAAAGCTTCTTATTACATCTTTTCCTTCTTTTTTATAATTACAAATATTTTTCAGACTGAACACCTAATTCCCTGATTTCTTGTACTAGCCACATAAGCCTTGGTCCAACTTCTCCAATGGGCTTGAAGTACTGACGAATAGCTGCAGCTTTAGTTGCCAACATTGTTACGTGATTGGTTCTCCTCATTCTTGTAACCCCTCGACCCGGCCTAGCCACCAGACTGCATCGAACGGGTTACACGGGGAAAACCGAAGAGAAACCCGTTAAGGCTTCACTCCGGTTAGCAACCCTAAATCTTTTTTTCTTTTCAATTATCATAATTTAATCTTGTCTAAATTCCATTTTAAAACCTATGTGAGGATACTAGCAAAGGAAAAGCAAACACGAACAAGAACCACTAGAAACAAGCTTTTGAGGCTACTTTGTACAGTTTTAAAACATGATGTATCGATACGTTCGGGCCCGTATCGATACGCTTTCAACGGTAAAAAAATCCCAGGTCAACCTCAAGAGGTCGTTCCGATACGCTTAGAGATCATACCGATACGGGCATATCGAAACTGTCTCGAGGGTTTCAGAATGACAGCCCGTATTGAAACACCCTTGAAGCATTTCAGAACTGCAAATTCCAGTGGCAAAACGTACCGATACGCCCTAACCCATATCGATACGCCAATGCCTTTTCAAGTCCCCCGTTTCGATACAACCTCGACCGTATCGAAACGGTAGGCCTGAAATGACTAAATTTGCTGGTTTAAGCCAAATTGAAACCACCAAAAGGCATCCCAACAACATACAACACTCAACAAACTCAAGGCAACCAAATATTACTCATCAAGACATGTTAGAAACACATCATGGAAAAACTTAACATAACAAGATTCAAAGGAAAGCCATACTTTGCATAAAATCCATCAAACAACCAAAACTCACAACAAGTCATACTTCAACATAATAAGAGCCTTTACAAGTCTATATAGGCATATCAACATATCTCAAACAACAAGGAATTCTAGCAACATCTCTAAAATAAAAGGCCCTATCCCATTGCTATATACTAGTTATTATGCCGAAAACCATACTTGAGCAAAAACAACCTCCTTGGTCACTCCCTTGTTCCCTTGGCTGCACCAAACACTACGGATCTGCATTGTTGGAAAGAGGAGCATAAGCAAGAATGCTTAGTGAGTGGTGCTCAAAACAATAGCTACAACAATGCAGTTTTAAAACCATAGTTTGCTTGAAACCAAAAACAATTTCCAAATCATTTCCCTCAAGCTTGAACACACAACAATCATGCATTTAACATCTTGTGCATTTACCGAATGCATCCACAAGCCACAAGCTTACCTCATTCTCATTCTCATCATACATACACGTAACCAACTACATGCATAAGCATAAATGGAAATGAACGATAAAACATGCTCAACATGAGAATTTAGAGCACTATGGGTATATTGACATTTAACACTTTTACTCGAATATGCGGATAGTTCTCAAACCCACTAGACACTTCCGGTGGAATCTCACATCATTGTAATCACTCGTCTAGTAAAACATAGCTTCAAATGGAATCTCACATCACCGTACTCCTCCTTAGTGGAATCTAGCATCAATAAGGCCACACGCGACTTTTACCCCGAGTGCACTCTCATCCTATTGGTCGACCAACTATATTCGGTAATAAGATTTCACGTTATCAATAATCCACCAAACCAACACTTACCTTGTGTTCTCATGGTCACAACCATAACCAAGATGGGATCAATTAAAGCAATCATATGCATAACACAAGGATATTCATGGAAAACCTGCACTATGGAAATCATTAATAACACATAGTTGAATTTATCGAAAACTGAATCTTACCTCAGATATTTTGTGCTTGAATTTTTGATGGATTTGAAAAATGGAACACTTCAATTCATCAAACTAAAAATATGGAGAAGAAAGGATGTGCAAAGCATACACCGCCGGTTAGCAAACCCAACCTCGAGACGCTTTCTTATCCCTGTCCAACGGTACCGTTTTATTAACGGACAGTATTTTCTTTTTCTTCTAAATTGTATTTTATTTTAATTTCTTTCTAATTTTATATTTGTATTTTTTTATAATTTAATATCTTCAACTGTGATCTAAAAAAAAATAATTTGATAAATAAAGACAAATAGTTAGAGGCACCTCATAGCCTAATCAACGTAATCTTCATGTAGCAACAATAAAATCTCATGGAAGGTGAAAAAAATCAATAGGATAGAAGGTTTATTTTCCTAACTAATTTAGTCATTTTATTAGCTTCCTTATTACCCTCTCGAAAAGCATACTTAAATAATATCAAGAACTAAGATCTCATTCAACATCATCAACATAACTTACTAACCGAATTAGGCAGGATTCGTTGGACCCTCGACAAAGTAAGTTGTCGACTCTTCAAAAAAATATGTAAGTTTGTCATCTCAAATCAAATTTGTCCATGTTAAAATTATCATTGGACAATATCAAAGAATATGATCAATATCTTTTACCACCGCTCTACAAACACCACGATTGTTATCTTGTGCTAAATGTCGTCGGACGCATTTTACATTCGATATAATTCTCTTATAGCACACTAACCATAGAAACAAAAGAATTCGCGGCATACCTAGGAACTTCGCAAGCACTCCTCAAATCGGATGTCATACACGGATTTCATAACCTGATTTAACTGAGAACTATGTTCTAAAACTTAAATTATCCTATCGCCTATATACTAATATTTTTAATAATATATATATATATATATATATTTAAATTTGGTTTACATAATACTTTAGAATTTAATTACGAATTTAGAAATTTATTTAAGACACGATTATAAACGTGATTGATCGGTTAAATAAAAAACTGATAATTCAATTGATTTTAACATGTTAAATAAAATCAGAAATTGTGTGAATCATTATGCTGAGTTCCAACCAATTAAACTTGATTTGAAACTCCTTTTTTTTCTTTTTCTTTTTTTTCTTTCTAATTTTATGTTTTTATTTTAATAAATTAACGTCTTCAAGAAAAGCTTTAAAATTTAAACTACCCTATCAATTATATACTAATAAATTTTTTTGTATAATATATATATGTTTAAATTTTGATTCACATGCTATTTTAGAATTTAATTAAAATATCTTAAATTTAGAAATAAATTTAAGACAAGATTGTATGTAACACCCGAGTTTAGGAGTCGGGTGTTAAGTGTGTGAATCAGGTTCGAGTCGTTGGGCTTGTTTTAAATAAAATGGGTTTTGTTTTTAAACTTAAAAAGGCTTGTGGTTCATTAAGGGCAAAATGGTAAAATTCTAAATGAAGGAAATAAACTAAGTGAAAAGTGCCTTTTTTGAAGAAAAAAATCACATCTTCTTCCTCGAGACAAAGTCACGACCAAAACCTCCCCAAACCCCAAAATACTATTCCATCCATTTCCTCATCGATTCCAAGTGTTTTCAACGAGGTAAATACGTTTTTGACTTCTCCTCAGCGTTCTAAACATTTCTATAGCTTTAGATTTTCATAAACCCTATTTTTGTGACATTTTAAGTTTTCAAGTTTTTTTTTAAAAAGAAAGAAGCTTTAATGGAATTTCGTTTGGTTTTTAATTTGTAAAGTTAATTTATGTTATACTCTTGCCCTTAGATGTATCATATTTCAAAATGGTGGTGTTTTGTTGAAAATCCCGAAATGGATTTTTGGGAGTGTGTTTAAGGGAGGAAAACTTGAGTTTTTGGGTAGGTTTGTGAAGGAGAGTTGGGCTGATGATAGGGTTATGTTTGAGGGTTGTTTTGAACGTGTTTAATGATGATTTGTGTGTTGAAATTGATGGGTTTCTGTTGGGTTAAGTTCAAGTCCAAAAATGAGGATTTTGGGTTAGTTCATGGCTTGGAAATGCAGAGAAATGGCCTTGTGTTATAATCTGATTTGTGACAGTGGTTTTGTGGATGATTTGTTGAGTAATATGTTGTTTTTGATTGATTAGAATCAAGGGAAATCGTTGGAGAAGCTTCGGGCTCGGTTCCGGGAAATTTGGAGGCTTGATCGGCTTTCTCGGTTTGCTTTAAAGGTGTTCGGTGAGTGGTTTGTTTAAAATTGTTTTAAATTGGTTCAAGTGTGTGGTTGAGGTGTTGGATTGTGCTTGGTAGGCCAATCTAGTGTAGGGATTAAGTTGGTAGCTTAATCTCTTGTTTGACTTTATGAGTTCTTGCTTAATGTGCATAAATGTGGACTTGTGTAGTATGTGTTCGTTATGCATGTTGATATATATTGATGTTGTATAATGGTGATGATATGTTGTGTTGCATGATTGTGAAATCATGGTGAGACTTGTTTAGTATGTTGGCACTAGTTATAATTACCGGTATAAATGATCGATCATTAGGATGAGTGTGCACACGGTAAGAGTCAAATTCGCGCATGGCCTTGGTGACATGTAGTCATCAAGGAGGAGTACGGTGAGGTAACATTCCACCGAAAAATGTTAGTATGTGATGATGAGTCTAATCCCATCAACGGTGATGTGTGTAATCCCACTGAAAGGTAATATTGTTGTTGAGTACGTTGGGGCGAAAATCCCAATAAAAGCTATCCGCATATCCGAGTAAGCTATATAGTTACCAATATACTTGTCTATGTATGGTGGTTGTGATAAGATGTTCTATTGTATTTGTGCTAAGCATAACATGAGGTAAGATGTCATGTTCATGCATTCTTGTAGCAGTTGGCTATGTTGCTTGTTGGTGTAAATGTATGCCTTGTGGATGCTTCATGGATGCCATGCTTTGAACCCTGCATTGTCGATGTTTTAGTTTTGAGCTCTCCCACTAAGCTTCTAGCTTACGCTCTCGTTTTCGACAATGCATATTATTAGTGTGGAGTTAGCAAGGAGCAAGTAATGGGGCATCCAAGCGCGTGCGTGGTTGCTCAAGTATGATTTTATTGAATACTGTAATAGTTAGCAATGAGGATGCTACGTGTTGTAGGAGCATGTACTTAGACTCCTATGTGTTGGCTTTATGTTGTTAATGCTTTTGTGTTGAAGAGTGTAAACCATGATTTATGAGATGTTTATGTGTTTGTGGGAAGAAGCATGTAAACCTTGTTTATGCTATGCTTTGTGGATGTATGTTACTTATGAATGAAATGGTCTTGTTATGTATGTTTATATGTTGATCATGCTTGTGCCAGGATGAAATGCCTTTAGATTATGTGTATGATTCCTGTTTCATGAATCTTGTTGATTTGGGATATGCTTGGGAATGTTTGGAAGTGCAGAAAACTGTTTTCAGGGTCACACAGAGTGCAGGCGTTTCGAAACACTCGTGGTTGTTTCGGAATGGTTGCAGCTCCAGGGATACTCGTATCGGAACGAGGGTGGTACCGTTTCAATACGATTTGACACTGTGAGCTCCCGTTTTGGTACGCGTTTTGATACGGTTGGCCTCTGTGAGTGCCTGTTTCGGAACGAGTTCCAAAACGTTTTGTTACTAGAGACCCCCATACCGAAACGAAGTGGATCGTATCGGTACGGCCTGGTCTGGCTTTTAAACTGGAGCCCGCTTATCGAAACAGGCAAGCTTATTTCGAAACTTAGGCCTGTAATTTGGCTTTTTGGCATCTTCAAAGGTTCTCGGATGTTTTGTTTTAGTCTCATTTCTTTGTAAGTTTCCTTGTTGGGTTTGCGTGCATCTTATATGTATGGTTTGGGTTCGTAAGCATTCAATCATGTCACTTGGTAAATTTAAGTTACCTTACGTTCTGCTTGCATCGTCTCGTTATCGTTTGCGTTGTCGTTTTCACGCATAGGACTAAATGATACATTTAGACAAGATAACTAAAGAGAAATTTTCTAGGGTTGCTAATCAGAGTGGAACCTTAACGGGTTTCGCTTCGGTTTTTCCCGTGTAACTTGTTCGGACCGGTCTATCGTCTAGCTTGAGATGAGAGGGTTACATTGTAAACTTGATTTATCAGTTAAATAAAAAATTGATAATTCAATAGATTTTAACATATTAAATAAAATCAGAAACTATGTGAAGTGTTATGTTGAGTTCCAACCAATTAAACTTGATTTGAAATTCTTTTTATTCAAGTCATTACTTTTGAGAACGGTAAAATAAAAGTTTTATTTATTTATTTCTCTTGATATTTTAGCAAGATTACTTCAACTACGTATAATGTTTAAGTCTAAAAGAGTTAAAAGGTTTATCGAACAAGTTGGTTGTGAGTAGAGTAGTGTTCGACTCAAAAATTGTTTAACTCATGCTCAGCTTGACTCGATAAGCTTGATAAAACTTTGTTTAACTCGTGCTCGTTAAGCTCGGTAAATGTCGAATGTTTTTGAAATTTGAACCTTAAAGATTTCATGTGTAAATTACTTAGTAAGCAACTAAATCTTTCTAGAGTTTTCAACCACCATTCAAATTTTTTTTGATCAAAGGGTGGCCTCGTTAAAAACCCCCCTCATACCGAGCGTTCCCGAAAGAACATCGGCAGCGGAAGGAGGAAAAGAGTGCCAAATATTTATTATTCATAACCGAAATAGTTCATATCCATCACCTTACAAATGAATACTCAAAGCAAAAGATACAAAGAAACCAAAACAGTATGACCAGTGATACATATTACCAGGCTACCTTGTTTTATTAAGTAGTTTATCCGATACCTGCCTTGGCCAGGCTATCCGCGACCACATTACAAGCTCTCGGAATCGATCTGAAAACGCAGCCTCTTTTCTTCCCTATTAGAGCAATTTCCTCCACCATATTTATGAAGAGATTGGAACATAATGCCGGATTCCGAATCCAACCAATTGCGACGGAGCAATCACTTTCTATAATTGGCCGACTTCCCAAACAAGATGGCTCCTTCGCAACCAACCGCAAACCTCTCCGAATTGCAAGTAATTCAAATAAAATCGGGGGGCCTGGTCCACAACTTTCTGAAAATTGGCATAGAATTTCAGATTTGTGGTTCCTAGCTAATCCTCCAATGCCTCCGGCAGAGCCGTCCAACCGCACCGCCCCGTCGACATTAATCTTAATAAATCCCACAGCCGGAGGTTGCCAAGTCAAGGAAACAACCCGCATACCGGCAGCTCCCCCTCTTCCATCCGCAAGCTTCGGATTCACGAAAATTGCAGACTTGACATCTGACTCTATGTTATATTTTGCACTAAACCAGCTTATCAACCGAGATTTTAATAAGAAAACCAGTTGAAGTTCGTCAAGCTTATTGCCTCGGAAAATGATATCATTCCTCCCTAACCATAATGTCCACAAAACTGCTGCAGGTATGGAGAACCATATTGACCTTCGATCCTTCGTCGGAGGGTTGTAAAACCAACCAATTAGTAAAGAAGTTAAATCTTGTGGGAGTGCACTTACAACGTTCCACCAGATCAGCACTCTTGACCAGATTCGCCAGGCAACCTTACACAGTAGAAGTAGGTGCGAAACCGACTCCAATTCTTCTTGACAGAAAGGGCACCTGGCGTCTGAAAGCTCACCAATGCTGCGTTTACAGAGCTCCCCACGAACAGCGATCTTCCCCTGCACAGCTTGCCATACAAAAACTTCAACCCTCGGAGGGGCGTTGCCGTTCCACACACAATCCTTCCAAAAACCATCCTTCTGAACTCCCGAGAATGACAGATTGTAGCATGATTTAACCGAAAAACAGCCTTCTCCCGAACCCTTCCAAATTAAGCAATCACGCACAAAACCATCCGACCGGAAGCTGTGTAAACACTCAAGAAAGTCGTTCCACTGAGCCACTTCCCAATCGAACAGATTCATACGCAGATTTACTTGCCAAATCCAAGTGGAGTTCTCCCTGCGGCCGAAGTCCGAAACTGTCCCCGACTTGTTACAAGACAATACAAAAATCCGAGGGAACAAAGTTTGCAACGGAGCAGACTCCACCCACACATCGGACCAAAACAAAACGGACGTTCCATCCCCCACCTGAATCCTGAAATTACTACGGATATTCTCCCCAAAATCGTCCATTTCGAAGAAGGAATTGACAATTCCCCTCCACTGCCAAGACGCATGACGGTGAACATTCCCATCCAACACAATTGAAGCCGGATTGATATTGTATTTACAGCAGATCATCTTTTTCCACTGACAGTCCGGGTCGTTTGCGAACTTCCAAATCCACTTACCGAGAAAGGCTCTATTTTGCAAACTGAGATTCTTTATATTCAATCCTCCCAACTCCATCGGATTGCAGATGGTACTCCAATTGACCCAATGTGTTTTCTTGCAACCCTCCGATTCACCCCACAGAAATCCAGACATGATGCTGTTGATTTTATTTGCCACCTTAACCGGCATGCGAAACATAGCCATGTAATACATAGGTAATGCCGAAATTACCGATCTTATCAAAATCAACCTGCCACCAATAGACAATTGCGCCCCCTTCCAATTCGATAGTTGCTTGTGAATTTTTCTATAATCGGTTCCCACAATGCATAGGAATTCGACTTCGGCCCTAGGGGTAGCCCCAAATAAGTCGTAGGGAATTTGTTCCATAAGCATTTTACTTTAGATGCCCAAGCTTCTATGCATGCATCATCGATATTCACTCCGAAAAGACAACTTTTCATAAGATTAAGCTTGAGCCCCGCCGCCACTTCAAACACCCTTAGGATTCTTCGCACATTCTCCACTTCGCGCAAAGACGGACCACATAAGATTGTTAAGTCATCCGCAAACTGTAATTGACTTAAATTATGACTAAGCTCTCCTCTCCCGATTCGCCAACCAGCAAATAAACCCAACGATTCGCCTTTTTCAATTAGCAAATGAAGCGATTCACCTACAATGTTAAACAGTAGTGGGGATAATGAACACCCTTGTCGGAGGCCTTTAGCAATCCGAAAATGAGGAGTAGGGGACCCATTAACCAATATAGCGATCGATGCCGTCGATATGCATTTGAAGATCCATTCGCACCATTTTTCTCCAAAACCCATTCTTCTCATAATATGAATCAGAAACCTCCAATCTACGGAATCATAGGCTTTTTGGAAATCTATCTTGAACATGGCACCCTTCAAACCCATCTTCCGCATATAGTCAGTTCCTTCATTAGCGATAGATGAACAATCCGTAATGTGACGCCCTGGAATGAAGGCGAATTGGGACCGACTGATAATAATATCCATCAAACCTCTCAGGCGAAGGGATAACACCTTGGAAAGAATTTTATAAATCCCCCCGACCATACTTATTGGCCTGAAATCCTCTATCGATTCCGGGGCTGACTTCTTAGGAATTAACGCAATAAATGCCTGATTTACATCCTCCTCCCAATCAGAACCATTGTGAAAGTTATGGAAGAAACTCATTATTTCATCCTTCAAAATTCCCCAATATTTCTTATAGAAACCCATGTTAAATCCGTCCGGACCCGGTGCTCTTGAGCTATCAAAAGAATTCACTGCGTGCCACACTTCTGCCTCAGAGAATTCTGATTCCAGCTTACTAGCTTGGTCGGCATCAATGCTAGTAAAATTCAAATCCAACTTTTCCACCTCCAAAGTGTTCTGCTGGTTGAAAACAGATTCAAAGTGTTTAAAAATAATTTTTTTTACCTCGGATGGGTTGGAAATCACAGTGCCGTTGTGCTTGAGGGAAAGAATTGAATTTGCACTGCGCCTCAAGGAAGCTATCGAGTGGAAATACTTGGTATTCCTGTCTCCCTCCTTGAACCAACGAACTCTCGAATGTTGTAACCATATGCTCTCCTCCCTTCTAAGTTGTTTCCACAGCTTCTCTTTTAATGCCCCTATTCTGCCAACATCTGCCGTGGACGCTTGACCCATTTGGAATTTTAATTCCAATGAAGCAATTTGCTTCCCAATTTCTGTAGAATTACCGCAAGTACCTAGCTTACTCTTAGAAGACCAAGACTTCACTGTATTTCGGATCATCCCCAACAGATTGCAAATACTATTTGTGGGGCTCTGGGCCTTGAAATTCTTAATTTTTCCCACAAGCATCTCATCAAAACCTTCCTCCGTCAAAAGGTAATTATAGAATCGAAATGGCCTCCTGTCCCTCTTGTACACAACATTCTCAAGAGCAATAGCATTGTGATCCGATACAACCTTCGGAAGAAGAGATTGCTTCAAATTCGGATAACCTTCGAAGAAAGCAGCATTCACCAAAAATCTGTCCAATCTTACAAATGTCGGCGGCTCTCTATTATTCGACCATGTATACAACCCATCCGCCAGAGGTAAGTTCATTAATTTGGCCTTCTGAATGAATGATCGAAAGTTTTCCATAGCCGAATAATTCCAAGACAAACATTTTTTCTCCTCCATGCACGTAATCGCGTTGAAATCTCCCCTATAACCCAAGCTACTTTATGCTTACTCATCTCGGATAAAATTTCCTTGAAAAACCCATCTTTTTCCACTTCAATTGTCGGCCCATATACATTCATCATGCCGCATTCCATACCACTGCTCTTCAATTTTCCGATGACCACCACTAGTCTCTTTGTCGAATAATCTAAAGTTTTAACAAAAGCATTAGGGTCCCAAAAGCTTATCAAACCGCCCGCCGATCCTTCTGCCGGCACCCAGCAGAATTCAAATCTGCGATCACAGCCCATGTTCCTCAACACTGCCCGGGTTAAACTGTTTAGTTTTGTCTCTTGAATGAACAAAATTTGGGGCTTACTCTCGTTTACCATGTTACGAATTGCCCTCGCCTTCTCCCGCCTTCCCAATCCTCTAATATTCCATGAAATAATTTTTAACTCCATATCTCAATTTGACTATTACCCCAATGAAGATCCTTAAAAACAGATAGATCAATTACCAGATTCAATTGCTCTTATTTTCTGAACGAAGGCATCCTTCCCTCCTATAAATTTCACTCCCAAAATTTCGCTCACACCCCAAACATGGAGGGCTTCCTCAACATAACTGATGTGAATAGATTCGAGAGAATTACCATCCTCCGTCCCGGAAGCACCCCTTTCTCTTTCTCCGTCGATCGAATTTCGGATTTGTCTTCTCATAGCACGTCGATGGCTGGCTTGAAAGAAATCTTGGCCCCTTCCGATAGATGTGACATCTCTACAACTCCCCGCACTTCTACGCCCCAGTTCCACATCCTCCAAAACCACATTATTCAGAGTTCCGGTACGTTGCCAATCCTCCCGCAAATGAGCCTTTTCTAGAGTGTCTTGAACAATTTCATCTGAGGTAGAGATATGCGATAGTGATAATATAAAATCCTGATTTCCTCTATGTGAAAATTGATTGTTTTCGGTGTCCAAGTTACCAACAACTCCCATATCCGAGTTGGCCCTTATCTCATTCATCTGGCCCAACTGAACCCGGGGCCCAACCAAATCTGCCAATTGCCCATTCGACTCACCACCCATCTCAGAGGATGAATTAACCTCTTCAACTACCACGTCCCCCACTATGTCCTCTTGCATGGATCTGATAATATTAGGTGTAGGCGCAATAATGTGCTCTTTATTACCCTGATCATTGGGAATATTCCCCATAGAGGGTCCCAATGCATCCTCATCATTTCTGGAATTTTGTGACTTCCCATGCAACTCTTCCCCTTCTCTGGCCGGAGGAATGTCACCGGGAAGCTGACGATATCCATGTGCCCCCCAGTTTTCCCAGTCAACCCCAACATCCTCATCCGCCGAATTCACCGGACCTCTCCCATGGTTTCCATCTCCGGTAGCGCCTTGATCTATGTTAAGGTCTCCTGTGCTAATTCCAACTCTGAACATATGACCATTCACTTTGAAACTAACGAAAGCTGGGCATGCGAATTGATTTCGCGCACGTATAATCATCTTGGCTGACGATAAATCCGATTTGTCTAATGTCTCCTTGTTAATACGCACCAGTGTTCCCCATTTATTGGCTAATAAAGAAAAGAATTCCTCAGACCAGCACGAGATCGGAACGCCAGTGAGGGAAACCGACACATACATGAGAGGAATGCCATTGTTAAGTACCTCCTCCTCCATCATAGAGAACCAAAACGATAACTCCTCCTTCTTCCCTTTTATAGCTTCCCCCTTAGCTTCTGCAGAGTCGAATGTTATCAAACAAGCATTCGGACAGCAACCCCATTTCGCGATCCTCACTGCAATGCCATCACTCATCAAGGCTTGTTGCACAAAGTCAAAGTCGAAACCATCCTTTATAATCCCCATCAACGAATTATTTATCCATTCCAAACTAAAATTAGGCAGTTGTGTCTCCTCAGAAATAAACTCGCAGTCGGTATCTTCTTTACTCGCCTCGTTGTTGTCCGCTCGAAAACCTTCTTCCATTGGCTCCTTCTGGTTTGGGTTCTGATTATTAAGACCATCTGTGAGAACCTCCTTAAAGGACCTTTCATCCCTGTTAACATTCCTGGGCTGAGGCTGATGATTCTGTTTCCTCTTATCAAAACCTGGGAATCTGGCCGGTTGCGCATAGCTTCTACCGATGTCAACATTCGCTTGCGGACGCCAAACTCTCTGAAAACGCGACTTTGACACCAAGACTCTTATTCCATCAATGGAGGAATTATTCACTTGCTCGATTGCCCGCCTCATCCCCCTCTCGTCTGCAAAATGAATGAAAGCGAATGTGGTGTTCCTATACTTTGGTTTCCTGTTAATCATGGGAATGAAGACCCTTTCCACCTTGCCGTGAAAGCTGAAAATCTCCCTTAACGCTCCTCTGGACCCCCTTCTACTTAGATTGTCGACGAAAACAATCCACTCCGCCTTGTGTTGCAAAGGTCGCGCCGCTCCGTTCTGAACGTGTCTCCTCGGCTCCCCCGACGCCATGGTTTTACTAAATTTTTTATAATATTTCCTTCCCCACTTCTACCATTCAAATTTTTGAAACATAATTTTGTTAAAATAGTCACCAAAAAATCATAAAAAATATAAAATAAATTAACGAGTTGCTTGCAAACTTATTGAGTCGACTTAGATCTTGCTAAACACGACCCGTTAAAATTTCGAGTCGAGTTCAAATCGAACGTTGACCAAAATTTGACCGAATCAAACTCAAACTGCTTGCGAGCTGCTCATCTCAATAAACATCCCTATAAACAACCATTCAATTAGATAACTTCAAGAAAAGACTTCCAATTCCTATGTCAACAAAAGCATGCAATTATAGTTGGTTGCACGATACTAATAGGGAAGGTAACGGTTAATCAAAATGTTGTAAATATTTGGTGCAATGAGAAATACGAAATAAACGAAAACAATATTTGCTTGTTAAAATTCTTACTTGAATACAAACTTAGAACATAAACTAAGAACAGAAAATATTGGAATGATTCAATTCATTTCATTATCATCTAAGCCTCTGATATTCACAAAATATAGATAATATATCAAGAGGTTATATTAAGAAATTTCTTCCCTTTGTTGAAAATAAGTCATGTGAAATTGTGAATAGCTAAAAATTATCGAGTAGAATCAGTTTATCGTTATTTCATATACCAGTACGTGTAGGTAAAATGTTTCTCTCACCAAAAGAAACATCATAGTAACTAAAAAAATAGAATTAATTTTGCACAATTTCAATCTAACAGACAAAAAAACCCCAATATATATGCCCTCCCAAGTAACAATAATTAGAATTAAAAAAAATTAGCAAACAACCTACATTACTTTTACCATAGCTTCACATCAAAACACTGAAATGAAAAACGTTAAATATTTAGAAAATACAAGAATAAATCCTAACGTAACGTGGGATTACATGCCTTGCTCCCTTGAGCATTACCAACATGGATTAGGATTTAGATTGTAGGATTATGAATTTAAATTTTAAGTTTTAGAGTTAAATTAGGTATTCTTGTGAAAAAAAAAGTTATTTACGATTCGTGCATCAAATATTAACACTCTTAAGATAATTTAGTTCACGAAACAAACACGGTAAAATAACAAGTTGGGTGTTTGTATAAAAAATTAATTGTCGATGACGTGACATTTAATAAGATTAGAATAGTAACAATTTTGACTCTCAAATTCTATACTTTATTTTATTTTGACCCTCATATTAAACAAACTATAAAATTTAAGGGTTAAAATAATATATATATAAATGAAGACTCAAATTTATTTCATTAACCTTCATATTATCGGCCAATAATTTTTTGACGAAAAATGATCAACTTGTTTTTTTTTTTTTTTAACTTGGTTAATCATATTTTAACTTTTCATAATATATATAAATGAAGACTCAAATTTATTTCATTAACTTTCATATTATCGGCCAGTAATTTTTTGACGGAAAATGATCAACTTGTTTTTTTAGCTTAGTTAATCATATTTTAACTGTTCATAATCGAACGACTCAATGAAAAAGTATTCTCTAATCAAATGACTATTATGCAATGAAGAATGTAATCGAAAATATTTTCCAGTAAACACGTATGGGTCACCAGAAAGGTTTCAATCGCCAAATAAACATATATTACATCAATGAAGACATAAGAGAGAAAATAGATGGAGAGAAAGAAAACATACTGATACTTCAACTTTGTGATTTGATTACTCGAGCTAAGCCTTTCTTCTGCCATATTCTCGACCATAAATTGCGTATATTACCATCCCAAACAAAAAGTGAAAATAAATTTACCTATTGTTGCAATCGTTTCGAGCTTTGACTTTTTGGAAAATTTTAAAAATACGGAGTCGCCACCAACATTTTTAAAAAGTGTGATTGGGTCACTTTAAAACAAGATTATTTCAATAAAACATTTTATTTTAATAAAACAACGATTTTGGTCTACGAAAACCAGAAAACAGGTTTGTAGGTCGGTTACGCACCGTTCCCCACGACGCCCAAAATTGGTACCTAATTGATTTTAAAATTATTTTCAAAACTGGAATTTACAAGTTCACGAAGGTCCAACATTATTTGTCTGTTTAATGAATATCAAACTATTTTAACGGCTTTATCGCCCGAGAGATGAACTTTAATCACCACCAACATTTCTGGCGCTAACCCGTCATTCCCGTTTGATAAGACACCACATTAAATTAATTTCACTTTTCAAGCAACATGGAAATTCAATGTGTTGAGCATTTTATATTTATTCTAAGTTCGATTATTTAAAAGTCCTAAAAAGTCTAAATCTTTTATTCCTAATTAAAGGTTTAAGTTTGCTTAAGTGTGTCTTATTTTTTGTGAAGTAAATTTTCTACAAACACGTCTCTATCTAAGCTTTTAGAACTTAGCCCTAAGTTTTGACCTATTTCTAATAACAAACTAGAACCTTAAATTTTCTTGTGTTTTTTACATTCTATTGTTTCTTTTTTAAAAAAAACTTTTTATTTTTTATTTTTTACTTTTCAAACCAAGACCCTTCCTTTGCCCCTTTTTACATTTTTTTTTATTCTTTTATTTTTATTTCAAAAAGTGTTTCTTTTTAAAGATTTTTTTTTTATTTTTTAAAAGGCATTTCTTTAAAATGACTTTTTAAAATAAATCTTATTTTAAAAGATTTTTTCTTTATACTTTTTCAAACTTTATTTCTCCTAAACTCTAAACTTTTATTTAAAACCTTTGTAAAATTTATTTTATTTTTTTTTTATTTTTAAAAACTTATTACTTACTTTTAAAAAAAATTCTTTATTTACTTTTTCTTTAAAAAAACTTCTTAAATAAAATTACTTAACCTGCTTTATTATTAAAATTAAATTTCAAGAAAACTCTTTTATTATTTTTTACAAATCAAGCCCCATTTATTTCTTTCTCACCCATGAATTATTATCCTTTTAATTTAATCCCTTAATTTTACTTTTTTTTATTAAAAACAACATTAACTCAATTTTATTCTTACATTTTTAAAGCAACACTTTTAAGGTTCAACTATTTTATTTCTAAAGATCAAAAACTCCTAAACAACATATTTAAAGCATGCAATTTTTTTTAAGATTAAACCAAAAATTAATCAAAAATTTAGAATGAAAACATTAACGGAATCACGAAACGATTTTCCAACTTTAAGAACACAACCTAAAATCCACACAAACATAAACACAAAAATTCAACCACGAGCAAGTATGAAAATTACTAAAAAAACTAAAAAGAAAAGAGAGGAATTTTACCGAAAAGAAGAACGAAGAACTCGAATATGAACTTCTCGAAACGCACCCAGTTGCTTCCGGAAAATTGCCCCCAAGCTTGAACTTCACCTCCAAAATTTCCAGCAACTCTTGAGAATTTTTTAAGAATTTTCAGAATTTTTTTAAGTTTTTTTGCTTGTTTTTGGTGTGATCAAGTGTGTGATGAACAATGGGGTTTAAGGGGTATTATAGTTGAATTTTCAGTTTAAAATTCAAGCCAAATCGGGATTTAATCCCCAAATTGAAGCCTAAATCCGACACAAGGCTTGATCCTCGAAAAAACCCCTAAAGAATATCCCGATTTGGTTCAAATTCGGGATCGAATTTCCCCTTGATTCGAGCCTAGGTTTTGACCACCTTTTCTCTAATTTTTGCAGATTCTGGCAGCTACAGTGGACGGCGGCGAGCGGCGTTGGTGCCGTTGTGTTGGCGGCGGCGAGACGCGTCGACCGACACCAACGGCGACGGTAGCCGTGGCCGGTGGACGTCGATCGGCTCCAAACCGTGCGTTGAACCAGGGTTTTCTAAGAACCAGCCCGCGCGCGTGCGGCACATCCGCTAGGCGCATGACGTGCGCTGGTTCCCTTTTTTCTTTTTCTTTTTTAATTTATTTTTTTGCTATTTTGTTTTTTTTTTGTTGTTTTTTATATTTATTATCTTTTGCTGTCATTTTATTTCCCATTTTTCTACATTTATTACTATATTATTATTATTATTATTATTATTATTTATTCAAATGTTTTTTTCTTCTAAAAAGTGAGCTTTTGTGTTTCAAGGTGGGTTTGTTTTTTTGAAATGGGTTTTACAAAAATGGGCCTTTTGGGATGTTTTTGTTGTTATTTTATTTTATTTAATTTTAGAAGGGGCGTGCCTTTTATTATTTTAAGGGAAATAGGTTTTTTTCAAATATTATTTCAAATTATTTAATATTGGTAGGGTGAAAATCTAGTGACAACAACTTCCTCTCTTTGCTTATCTATGTGCAACAGAGATAAAGCAAAGACCAAAAGGCACTGATTTTCACCGATTTTCCGGTTGGCTCTATTCTCTTGTTGCCTGAATGGATAGGCATGTTCTATTCTCATTATGCTCGAATAGTTGAGCTGGGTTCCATTCTCCAAATGCCCGAACGGATAGACTGGTTCTATTCTCATTATGCTCGAATAGCTGAGCTAGATTCCATTCTCCAAATGCCCGAACGAATAGGCTGGTTCTATTCTCCTTATGGTCGAATAGCTGAACTGTGTTCCATTCTCTAAATGCCCGAACAGATAGGCTAGTTCTATTATATGCTCAAATAGCTGAGCTGGGTTCTATTCTCCCAAATGCATGAATAGCTAAGATGGGCTATATCCTCCCAAATGCTCAAACAAATAGGCAGATTCTTCTGAAAAATTTCATCCTCCTTATGCTTGGATGAATAAGCAAACTCCATTCTCCTTATGCCTGAACGAATAGGCGAATTTTCTGAAAAAATTTCATCCTTCTTATGCTTGGATGAATAAGCAAACTCTCATCTAAACAGGTCTTCAATGTACCTGAAAAAATCAAAATGTGACATGTAATAAAATTATGATGTGCACGCCCCTAGGGTTTTCTAAAACATGAATGCATGAAACGTTTTTTCCTTTTTAAAACTTCTTTTGCTTAGACTATTTTCTTAACTCTGATGAAATTCTGGTTATGGATACCAACCCGATTAACATGAACTCCCCTTAACCTTGCGTAGATAAGAAGGCTAGCTTCACTTCTCTTTCAATTCTTCCTGGCTTTCCAGCTTCGTCCACAATTCCTTGGGATAAAGCCCTCTCTCTTGCCTTGGAATTCACCTATGAGTCATGAACAACTCTAGCTTTTGCTTCATTTTTTATCTTTTGCATACTAAAAGTTGCACTCTTAGCTGGAAGGACTAGCTTTATCTTTACATCTTACTCTTTACTTCATTGGAGACATTTAATCCTCATATGTCTTCTTACTCAATATTTTCGTATTCAAGGACAAGCTTCCTAAGTCAAGTTTCGAGATTGTAAGACTGCTCTCATTATCATGTAAGAAAGACTGGCGATTAGGAAACTCCAAAACACTATTTAGGCGCCAAGACACTTGTAAGGCTTTTATTCCTATTTGAAAATTTTGCAGCAAGGCTTTATTTCCACCTCATCTTTTTAACGTCACATACCCCAAGCGATAATCTTAATTATGAAACACTTCATAGTCCATGTACTTTCCAAAACCTTCTCAAAGTAATGCTAAAAAATCTTTTGTATATCTAAATGATTGTCAAATCCATTGATCCTCATCTCAAAGCAAGATGCTAATAACGATAGGGAAGAAAACAAGAAAGAAAGAAAAATCCATGAAACTAATTTTATTAATGATGTGGCAAACACAATAAGGTTCATAAAAAGAAAGAGAAACAAGTATTCAGATATCAATAGTCCAAACTCCTCCTATCAAACGCCAGAAGTAATCTTGAGTGCCACCATTGTCGGGGAAACTTTGAGTATAATACATAACCTGTGGGGCCCTAAAAATCATCTTACGAATTATCTGAGCCACCCTTTATGGGTTTTCAACTCAGAGCCTCATTTGGTTTCAAAACACCCTTTGCGGGTTTTCATTTTGAACCCTCATTTTCTATTTCCTTTTTTTGTTTTTTTTCCGTTTTTCCCTTTTTTTTTTCTTCAAGCATAATACCTCTTAACAATATCAGAGTTTACCGGGTTTTGAAACTCATCTCCATCCATCTCAGCTAAAATCAATGCTCCACCTAAAAGAACTTTTGTCACAATGTATGATCCTTCCCAATTAGGTGCCCATTTTCCTCGGGGATCACTTTGAATTGGAAGCTTCTTCTTTAATACCGGATCTCCTTCTTGGAACTCTCTAGGGCGAACCTTCTTTTCATAAGCCCTTATCATTCTCCTTTGGTACATTTGACCATGGCATACGGCTTTCAGCCTCTTTTCCTCAATTAAATTCAATTAGTCATACCTCGCCTGAACCCATTCTGCTTCGTCTAACTTGGCCTCCATCAAGACACGCAACGATGGTATCTCAACCTCAATTGGTAACACAGCTTCTGCTTCATATACTAATGAGAACGGAGTTGCCCCAGTAGATGTTCATACCGTTGTTCGATATGCATACAAAGCAAATGGTAACTTTTTATGCCAATCTTTATAAGTATCAGTCATTTTTGCAACTATCTTCTTGATATTTTTATTGGCAGCCTCTACTGCTCCGTTCATCTTCGGGCGATATACTACTGAGTTGCGGTGCTTAATGTTGAATTGCTCATAGACCCCGACAATCATTCGGTTGTTCAAGTTAGAGGCATTATCGGTGATTATGCTTTCTGGTAGACCATATCGACAAATGATCCCCTTCTTTAAGAAATTGCAAACATTGGACCTAGTTACATTTGCATATGAGGCTGCTTCCACCCATTTTGTGAAGTAATCGATGGCTACCAGAATAAAGCGATGACCATTTGACGCCTTCTGATGAATTTGCCCAATGACGTCTATGCCCCACATAGAGAATGACCATGGAGATGTCATGGCATGAAGAGACCAGTAATATCCCCTTCGGATGAATCTGCCCAATGAACCTTGTCGGCATAAACCTGACACTTGTGACATTTGCGAGAATAGTTAATGCAATCCCCTTCCATCGTTGACTAGTAATATCCAAAACGCATAATTCTTCTTACCATAGTGAAACCACTAGGGTGAGTTCCGCAAACTCCTTCATGAACCTCTTCCAAAATCAACTACACTTCTTTTGCATTAGCACATCTTAATAGCACCTGGTCTCGACTTCGTTTGTAAAGGATTTCTCCATCAAGAATGTATCTTGATGCCGTTTTTCTAACCATTTTCTTTTCATTCTCTGAAGCTTGTGTTGGGTATTGCTGAAGCTTTATGTACTACAAGATATCATGGTACCACGGCAAACCATCTGCCTCTTCTTCTACATTGTAACAATGAGCTGGGGACTTCATCATTTGCAACTTAATTGGCATCATCTTAGAACCCTTTCTTGCTTTAAACATGGCAGCCAAAGTAGCTAACTCATCAACCATCTGATTATTTTCTCTTGGGAGATGCCTAAAAGTGATCACATCGAATTCTTTAGTTAACTCAAGGACCAACTTGTGGTACTCTATCAATTTTGCATCTTTTGTTTCCCATTCACCACGTATTTGGTAAATGATCAACAATGAATCCCCATAGACTTTCAAATTTCATATTTTCATGTCAATGGCTTCCCTTAGACCCAATATGCAATCCTCGTATTCTGCCGTATTATTAGTGTCGAAGAATTTCAACTGACAATTGAAAAGATAATGATCTCCTTCCGATGAAGCCAAAACTGCTCCAATACCTCGTCCTAGAGCATTTATAGCACCGTCAAAATGCATGACCCAAGATCTTGTTGGTGACTCTTCATTATCTATAATACACATCAAATCCTCATCGGGGAAACTAAAATCTAATGCCGCATAAACATCTTGTGCACGACTTGCAAGAAAATTCGCTATGGCGCTTCCTTTCACTACTTTTCGATTCACATACTAAATATCATATTCTGAGAGCAACATCTACCATCGCGCTATTCTTCCTGATAGGGCTGGAGCTTCCATCATAAACTTTAACGGATCTAACCATGAGATCAACCATGTGGTATGATACAACAAATACTGCCTAAGCCTTTTAGTGGCTCATACCAGGGTGCAACATACCTTTTCAATCGGAGTATATCTTTCTTCACAGTCAGTAAGCTTCTTGCTTACGTAATATATTGCCCTTTCCCTCCTTCTAGTTTCGTCATGTTGCCCTAATACGCAGCCCATTGAATTTTCATACACTGTTAGATAGAGTATTAATGGTTTTCCTGAAACAGGTGGCATTAACACTAGAGGATTAGTTAACTGCTCCTTGATCTTTTCTAAATTTGTTTGGAATTCTTCATTCTATGTCCCCAGGTTGTTCTTTCTAAGCAGCCTGAATATTGGATCATATTTATTCGTTAGTTGGGAGATGAAATGGGCTATGTAATTCAACCTTCCCAAGAATCCCCAAACTTGCTTATGTGTTTGGGGTGGTGGAAGCTCTTGTATGGCCTTTATCTTACCAGGATCAATTTCAATTCCTCTTATGCTTACTACAAAGCCTAACAACTTCCCAGAAGTAACCCCAAATGTGCACTTGGCAGGATTAAGCTTTAACTGAAATTTTCTCAATCTTTGAAAAAGCTTACTCAGGTTCGCTAGATGCTCCTCCTCAGTTCTGGATTTGGTAATCATATCATCCACATAAACTTCTATTTCCTTATGCATCATATCATGGAAAAGGGTAACCATAGCTCTCTGATAAGTTGCCCTTGTGTTTTTCAATCCAAAAGGCATTACT
Source organism: Hibiscus tridactylites (assembly GCA_958450335.1). Lineage (NCBI taxonomy): Eukaryota > Viridiplantae > Streptophyta > Magnoliopsida > Malvales > Malvaceae > Hibiscus > Hibiscus tridactylites. The sequence goes on along the minus strand of OY288285.1, from coordinate 2,259,947 downwards.
TTATAACAAAAGGTTCCCCAAAGCATTACAAAAGTAGTCTTTTCCATGTCTTATGGGCACATCTTTATTTGATTATATCCAAAAAATCCATCCATAAATGAGAAAAGGGAGTGATTGGCTGTATTGTCTACCAAGGTGTCGATATGTGGGAGTGGAAAGTTGTTTTTGGGGCTTGCTCTATTAAGATCCCTATAGTCGACACACATTCTTACTTTTCCATCCTTCTCAGGCACTGTAACAATATTTGCCATCCATTCTGGATATTTAGCTACCTCGAGGAATCCTGCATTGTACTGCTTCCTAACCTCATCTCTGGTTTTTAAAAGTGTATCAGCCTTCATTCTTCTAAGCTTTTGCTTTACTGTCTCCCATCCTTCCCTTTTAGGAAGCCTATGCTTAACAATATTTGTAACTAGGCCATGCATATCCTGATATGACCAGGCAAAAATGTCTTTATATTCTTGTAGAAGCTCAATCAAACATTGTCGCGTCTTAGCTGAGATGGTGGTACCAATCTTTACTTCACGCTTCTCTTCTTCGGTTCCAAGATTTAAAACCTCTAACTCTTCTTTGTGGGGAAGAATTTGCTTTTCCTCTCCTTCTACCATTCTAAGCATATCATCAAGCAAGTCATACTCTTCTCCATCATCAATACTCCCAACTTTCTCTAAACATAGTGGTAACTCAAAATTGACTTCAGAATCTAACTCAGAGTCGTTTTTACCATCGATATCTAAAAACCCGCAACTAAAAGAGATAGAAAAAAGATATACCAAGAAAGAAAGAATGGATGGAATGATATGATTTGTTATGTTTTTTTAAAGGTTTGCCTTTTTTTAGTTTTTTATGATCTTTTGCTTTTCGGTTTTGTGTTGCGGAAGAAAGTTTGCCGCATGATACTATTGGGAAAATATGCATCTTTATTGAAATAAGAATCTTGGTTTTGATATAGACCCTTTTTACATAAAATCTCTAATTACCCCATGGCCTAAGGGTAAAAGAGTTGGTTTCGAGAATTACTCTGAGGCAGTCTTAAAAACTTCAGGAACTACTTTAGCGGTCCAGTTCTTCAGCTCTGCACTGGGGCAAATCTTGGACAAGTATTTGTTTTCTCCTCCCTCCTCGTCTGTAATGACATTAATGCTCAAATTCTCAAAAGCCTCGCACAATCCATTCTTTCTTTTCTCCTCATTATCAAAACGAGCATTAGGGTCTAGGAGCCCTCCAGCCCTGAAAGTGTGACTTAAGGGTGGGTACGTTATTGGCTCCCACTCAACTTCTCCTCTACTCAACTTCGACTTCCTTCTTTCTTGCTATTTTCTGAACTCTGCTTTCCTTTTCCATTTGGTGGGCTTGAAGCCCAAACCGAATCGGTTTTTCTTTATTAGGATCTCCACTGGGTAAATCCTTCCCTGATGGTTCCTTCCAAATCCCAATCCAATCTTGGCTCCCTTTCCATGTGTTTGCTTCACTTGCATCTTTGCGCAACTTGACAGCTCTGGTTCTGGCACTTTGCTCCATTCAGTGATGAAGGTTGTATTGACTAACTCTAATGTTCTAAATGACACTCAAGTGCCCCCTCATCTACTTTAATGTATGGTGTATCAATGATTACCGATGTAATGATTTCTTCTTCCGCACCAACCGTGATGAATTGTCCATCAATAACAAACTTCAATTTCTAATGAAGAGTAGAAGGTACTGCACCTGCTGTGTGAATCCACGGGCGCCCGAGCAAACAGCTATAACTAGGTTTTATATCTATAACCACAAAGTCTACCTCAAATGTTGATGGCCCAATCTGTATGGGAACTTCAATCTTTCTTAACACATCCCGTTGGGTTCCGTCGAAGGCCCATATTGTATTTTGATAAGCTCTCATGTGAGAAATATCAATAGGCAACTTTTTCAACATTGCCAAAGAGAGAACATTCAAAGTTGAACCATTGTCAATGAGAACTCCTGGTAGCATATATCCTTTGCATCTTGTAGAAATATGGAGGGGCTTGCATGATCCTCTTCCCTCCGCAGGTATTTCTTCATCACTGAATGATATGAAATTATTAACTGCAATATTATTGACCAACATGTCCATCTTGTCAGTCGTGATCTCTTTTGACACAAATGTCCTATTTAACACTTTCAACAAAGCATCTCGATGACCCTCGAAACTCAGTAGCAACGACAACATAGAAATTCGGGCCGGAAGTTTATGTAGCTACTCCACCACACTATATTCACTATGCTTGAGTATTTTCAGAAACTCTTGAGCCTCTGTTTCCTTCACTGGCTCATGAATCACTGATGTTTTCTCTTGGAAGAAGTATTTTTCTCCTTCCTTGTCTTGCTGGTTAGCAGTCTTTCTCTGTGCTGTATCTCTATCTTCAACTTCTGGTGCCGAATAGAGTCTTCCACTTCTTGTGAAATGACCTACCTCATTAACAGGCTCTTCTTTTCTTCCTTCTTCAACTATTGGGCTCCTCGGATCTGTCACCGCGCAAGCATAATTCCAAGGGACTTGTTTACTGTCCTTATATGAGAATGGGGATGGTGCATTCACAACCAATCGTGGGGTCACACTCCTAGCTTGTTCGCTAACTATTACATTGGTCTTGATCACCAAAGGCTTCATTTCTGTGTAAATCTTTTTAGAGGATGATTCCTCTGACGCACAGACTTCCATCCTCTATTCTTTCTGCACATAAAATTCTAACTATTTACAGTCAATTTTTGTCTGTACTAACTGCTTAAACTCCAAGCAATTTTCAATTTCATGTCCCTTCTTCTGATGGTATTCACAATACAATCCTTCAATCGTTGCTTCTTCAAACCTTCCTTCTATCACCCATCTTTGACTATCTAGGTCCATACCCATTTCATGGATGCTTTAACCTCAGAAACGTGCTTCTTGTCGGTGTGAGCTTCTTCCTCTATAACGCCATTTATTCCGATCTTCTGGTGGTTTGGCAACTAATTTCCTTTTTCTTTAGAAGTTTCGAATGACTGCAAGCCCGACTTTCTTAAATCATCCACCACCCTTTTGAATTCAGTGGAGTTCTCGATGGTATGCCCCCTTACTTCTGCGTGGTATTCGCATTGGGCCTTCTCATCGTACCATGGTGGATAAGGAGGTGAGAACGGAGGGACATGTCTTGGCAGCACCATCTGCGCTTTGACCAACTCAGCAAATAACTCTGTATACGTCATTGGGATAGGAGGAAAGTAGGAAGCTCTCATGATGCTTTTGTTCCATCCCTTGCAAGACCAAACAAGTTGGAACCATGTCTGAAATATGCTTGTATTGTTCACTAAAGGCCCTGGACAGATCCTTCCATGACTTGATGTTCACCCAACTTAATTGTGAATACCAACGTGCATCGGAACCTACTAAGCTGTCCTGGAAGCAATGAATGAGCATCTTCTCATTGTCGAGGTACATTGAAATCTTTCTACAAAACATAGTTAAATGTGTCGATGGGCATGTGGTCCCGTTATATTTCTCGAAGTCTGAGATCTTGAATTTTGGTGGTGCAACTAAATCAGTTACCAAGCTCAGATCCTTAGCATCCATTCTGCCATGAGTAACTCCATCCTGGAAGGATTTGATCATCCCATCCAACTTTTCATACTTATCCTCCCACTTCTTCTTAATTCGAACCTTATTTGCAATTTCATCGAGGTCAGGTACCTCGTAATTATTAGCCTCTCCATTTGGAACATGAGTGAAGGATTCATCAACATGGATTGGTGTTTTGGCTCTGACAGCAGTCTCCTTCCTAAAGGTCATTCCTGGGAATCGTGGAATTGTACCAGTGTTTCCTCCTTCTTCAACCGTATCTCGATCCTTTAACCCTAACATGGCAGCTATTGAACTGACTATCTTTTGATGAACTGCCTCAATTTTTTGTTTCAAGTCGACCTCTATTTTCTCCAACTTATCTTGAGTGCTCTTTTGGTTTGCCTCCAAAGTTGTCAACCTTTCCTCATAGTTCATGGCTCGGGTTTGGGCTCGTGTACCGTATTTTTGAGTTGTCTTAGCAACCTTTCCTCATAATTCACATAAGCAAACAACAAAGTAAACAAAACAGTGCAAATGCATGAATGCAATCGAAAGGCCATTAATTCCATTGAAAATATGCTCATGAAAGGAAACTCTTTATTGAATACGAAAGCTTTTTATTACATCTTTTCCTTCTTTTTCGAATTACAAATATTTTTCAGCCTGAACACCTAATTCCTTGATTTCTTCTACTAGCCACATAAGCCTTGGTCCAACTTCTCCAATGGGCTTGATGTACTGACGAAAAGCTGCAACTTCAGTTGCCAACATTGTCACATGCTTGGTTCTCCTTATTCTTGTAACCCCCTCGACCCGACCTAGCCACCAGACCACGTCGAATGGGTTACACGGGGAAAACCAAAGAGAAACCCGTTAAGGCTTCACTCTAGTTAGCAACCCTAAATCTTTTTTCTTTTCAATTATCATAATTTAATCTTGTCTAAATGCCATTTTAAAACCTATATGAGCAGACTAGCAGCGGAAAAGCAAACACGAACAAGAACCACTCAAAACGAGCTTTTGATGCTACTTTGTACAATTTTAAAACAAGTTGTATCAATACGTTCAAGCCCGTATCGATACGCCTTCAACGGTAAAAAAATCTCGGGTCAACCTCAAGAGGTCGTTCCGATACGCTCAGAGACCGTACCGATACGGGCATATCGAAACTATCTCGAGGGTTTCGGAACGACATCCCGTATCAAAACACCCTTGAAGCCTTTCGGAACCGCAAATTCCAGTGGCAAAACGTACCGATACGCCCCTAACTCGTACCGATACGCCAAGGCCTTTTTAGGTCCCCTGTTTCGATACAACCTCGACCGTATCAAAACGGTAGGCCTGAAATGACTGAATTTGCTGGTTTAAGCCAAATTGAAACCACCAAAAGGCATCCCAACAACATACAACACTCAACAAACTCAAGGCAACCAAATATTACTCATCAAGACATGCTAGAAACACATCATGGAAAAACTTAACATAACACGATTCAAAGGAAAGCCATACTTTGCATAAAATCCATCAAACAACCAAAACTCACAACAAGTCATACTTCAACATAATAAGACCCTTTACAAGTCTATATAGGCATATCAACATATCTCAAACAACAAGGAGTTCTAGCAACATCTCCAAAACAAAAGGCCCTATCCCATTGCTATATACTAGTTATTATGTCGAAAACCATACTTGAGCAAAAACAACCTCCTTGGTCACTCCCTTGTTCCCTTGGCTGCACCAAACACTACGGACCTGCATTGTTTGAAAGAGGAGCATAAGCAAGAATGCTTAGTGAGCGGTGCTCAAAACAGTAGCTACAACAATGCAGTTTTAAAACCATAGTTTGCTTGAAACCAAAAACAGTTTCCAAATCATTTCCCTCATGCTTGAACACACAACAACCATGCATTTAACATCTCGTGCATTTACCGAATGCATACACAAGCCACAAGCTTACCTCATGCGCATTCTCATCATACATACACGTAACCAACTACATGCATAAGCATGAATGGAAATGAACGATAAAACATGCTCAACATGAGAATTTAGAGCGCAGCATGGGTATATTGACATTTAACACTTTTACTCAGATATGCGGATAGTTCTCAAACCCACTCGACACTTCTGGTGGAATCTCACATCATCGTACTCACTCGTCTAGTAAAACACAGCTTCCAATGGAATCTCACATCACCGTACTCCTCCTTAGTGGAATCTAGCATCAATAAGGCCACGCGCGACTTTTACCCCGAGTGCACTCTCATCCTTTTAGTTAACCAACTATATCCGGTAATAAGATTTCACATTGTCAATAACCCACCAAACCAACACTTACCTTGTGTTCTCATGGTCACAACCATAACCAAGATGGGATCAATTAAAGCAATCATATGCATAACACAAGGATATTCATGGCAAACATGCACTATGGAAATCATTCATAACACATAGTAGAATTTATCGAAAATAAAGACTAAAATGCTTAAAACTTACTCTTGAGCTTAGATTGGCTTATCAAGCTCAATCTAAACCCTCAAAACATATCCTTAACCAAGTTAAGGATTAGAAAACATTTCCACTCACCATCCAACACACTAACGCTAGCCGACACATCGATTCAAGCCTCTGAACTACTCGGTCTCGCGTCCGAAGAGCCCAAATCCAATTCCCTTGTTTCTAATCAATTCAAAAATGAAGCATTAGACCCAATTTAAGCCCCCAAACTTGCAACAACACAAAACTCAACATCTATCATCAAAACCAATCGTTTCATAACCGAAAACACTTGGAACATCGTAAAAACGACTCAAACCAACTAGTAGCCAAAACCTAACGAAATTACCATCAAAACCACACCGTTCAACATCCAAAACACTTACCCAAAGTCTAGGAACCATCAGCCCAAAGTTCACCACAAGAACAAATCAAAAACCTAAACTTTTAACTCCAAAAACCTCCATTTTTTGTTAGTTTCGGGTTTCCCATTACTAAGCCACTATCCCAACATTATTTGAACATCAAAGCAAAGTTAAAAACACTTTTAAACCTAGCATCAAAAACCCCAAACGAAAATTCCCTCATTTTCTCTTTTCCCAACATAAAGTATTTTGGAAACAAACTTAGACAATGAGTTATAGAAAGATTTCATCAACAACTAGTTTAAGGAAGAGAAAATCAAAACAATAAAAAGATTACCTTGAAAGCTTTCTTGGATGAAATGCTTGAATCAATGAAATAGTGAAAAATGGTGTTTTGGGGAAGATAACGTGAAAATTGTTTTTAGGAAGATGATGACTATTTTCAAAAATCTTTCCTAATTTCAAAATTCCCTTTTTACCCTTTTTCTTTAAAATCCTTAAAGTTGTTTATTAAAAATGGTTCCCCAAAATTAGTTTAACCAAACCCGATTATCTCCCGGGCCTTAAACTCGTGCGTTACAACTCTTTAGAAGCTTTCCATCCATAATTTGAACAATTTTCTAGAATCAAATCCTTCTAAATATGGAATCATGCACATGCAAAACAAACAAGATAGGGAATAAAGATTAATAAAGCAAGCAAAAGAGAAATGAAATAGTCAATAACAAATTAAATGCACAATAATTATGGGCCCACATTCCAACATTTCAGGACATGTCTCCATGGATTATTCATGCGACTCAACACCCTAGGCTTTTTGCATGGCTCTATTAGGGGTAGGCTTTAGATTCTTAAACTTGGTTTGGTTATAAAAAGGTACATGAGCTATCCTTGTTGTCCCCTATTAAGGGTAGCAAGGCCCTCAACTCACACCCATTATAGGCTCCAAACGAATCGAGTTCAACTCAGGAGGACTCACCACCGATGCCTTCTCGAAGAATCAATATCCTTACGAAGACAAGGGAATGAGTCCCGAAGGTACTTGCTAGGCTCATACGAAGAATCAATATTCTTACATGAGCAAAGTGTGTTCCCCCCACTTAAACGAACGAGACAAAGCTCGAGAATAGAGCTTGGAATTAAGTCTTAGATGCGTAAAATAAAGTTATATACATTTAAACGAACAAATAAATTGAATCTATTATGAACTTGCAAATTCCATTTTTAGAAAAACATTTTTGAAAACCATTTAAAATCAATTTGTGGCCTGACTTTTTGGAGTCGCCAAGCTATCACAACTTTTTCGAGCTTCGACTTTTTGGAAAAATTTAAAAACACAGAGTCGCCACCAACCTTTTTGAAAAGTATGATTGGATCACTTTAAAATGGGGTTATTTTAATAAAAAGTTTTGTTTTAATAAAACAACGGTTTTGGTCTACGAAAATCAGAAAACATGTTTGGGGTCGGTTACGTGTGGGGAAGGGTTAGCACCCCCACGACGTCCAAAATTGGTACCTAATTGATTTTAAAATCATTTTCAAAACTGGAATTTGCAAGTTCACGAAGGTTCGACATTATTTGTCCGTTTAATGAATATCAAACTATTTTAACGGCCTTATCGCCCGGGAGATGAACTTTAATCACCACCATTTCTGGCGCTAACCTATCATTCACGTTTGATAAGACACCGCATTAAATTAATTTCACTTTTCAAGCAACATGGAAATTCAATGTGTTGAGCATTTTATATTTATTCTAAGTTCGATTATTTAAAAACCCTAAAAAGTCTAAATCTTTTATTCCTAATTAAAGGTTTAAGTTTGCTTAAACGTGTCTTATTTTTTGTGAAGTAAATTTTCTACAATAACGTCTCTATCTAAGCTTTTAGAACCTAGCCCTAAGTTTTGACCTATTTCTAATACCAAACAAGAAACTTGAATTTTCTTTTGTGTTTTTTACATTCTATTGTTTCTTTTTTTTTAAAAAAAAAAATTTATTTCTTCTTTTTTACTTTTCAAACCAAGACACTTCCTTTGCCCCTTTTTTCATTTTTTATTTTTATATTTTCATTTCAAAAAGAGTTTCTCTTTAAAGACTTTTTTTTTCATTTTTTAAAAGGTCTTTCTTTAAAATGACTTTTTAAAATAAACCTTATTTTAAAAGATTTTTTCTTTATATTTTTTCAAACTTTATTTCTCCTAAACTCTAAACTTTTATTTAAAACCCTTTGTAAAATTTATTTTTTTTTAAAAAAATTATTACTTACTTTTTTAAAAAATTCTTTATTTACTTTTTATTAAAAAAAACTTTTTAAATAAAATTACTTAACCTACTTTATTATTAAAACTAAATTTCAAGAAAACTCTTTTATTATTTTTTACAAATCAAGCCCCATTTATTACTTTCCCACCCATGAATTATTATGCTTTTAATTTAATCCCTTAATTTTAGTTTTTTTTATTAAAAACAACATTAACTCAATTTTATTCTTACATTTTTAAAACAACACTTTTAAGGTTTAACTATTTTATTTCTAAAGATCAAAAACTCCTAAACAACATTTTTAAAGCATGCAATTTTTTTTAAAGATTAACCAAAAATTAATCAATAATTTAGAACGAAAACATTACCGGAATCACGAAACGATTTTCCAACTTTAAGAACACAACCTAAAATCCACACAAACACAACACAAAAATTCAACCACGAGCAAGAATGAAATTTACTAAAAAACTAAAAAGAAAAGAGAGGAATTCTACCGAAAAAAAGAACGAAGAACTCGAATATGAACTTCTCGAAACGCACCCAACTGCTTCCGGAAAATTGCCCCCAAGCTTGAACTTCACCTCCAAAATTTCCAGCAACTCTTGAGAATTTTTTAAGAAATTTCAGAATTATTTTTTAAGCTTTTTTGCTTGCTTTTGGTGAGATCAAGTGTGTGATGAACAATGGGGTTTAAGGGGTTTATAGTTGAATTTTCAGCTTAAAATTCAAGTCAAATCGGGATTTAATCCCCAAATTGAAGCCTAAATCCAACACTAGGCTTGATCCTCGGAAAAACCCCTCAAGAATATCCCGATTTGGTTCAAATTCCAGATCAATTTTCCCATTGATTCGAGCCTAGGATTTGACCACTTTTTCTCTATTTTTTGCAGATTTCGGTAGCTACAGTGGACGGCGGCGAGCGACGTTTGGTGCTGTTGTTTTGGCGGCAGCGAGATGTGTCGACCGAAACCAACAGCGACGACAGACGTGGTCGGTGGACGTCGATCGGCTCCAATCCGTGCGTCGAACCAGGGTTTTCAAGGAACTAACTCGCGCGCGTGCGGCACACGCGTTTGGCGCGTGACGCGTGATGGTTCCCCTTTTTTCTTCTTTTTTTTTATTTTCTTTTTTGCTGTTTTTCTTTGTTGTTTTTTATATTTATTATCTTTTGTTGTCATTTAATTTCCCCTTTTTTCTACATTTATTACTACTATATATTATTTATTATTATTATTATTTACTCAAATGTTTTTTTTTTCTAAAAAGTGGGCTTTGTGTTTTAAGGTGGGCTTGTTTTTTGTTGAAATGGGTTTTACAAAAATGGGCCTTTTGGGATGTTTTTTTGTTGTTTTATTTTATTTATTTTTAGAAGGTGTTGAGTGTGTAAAAGTTATTTACCCCCTATTTAACCCATATTTCTGCTGCATTCAAGCATAATTCATTGCATTTAGGCTAAATTACAGTTAGACATCACAAATATATTAAAAGGTACAGTTTCTACTGAAATTGGTTGTTTTTGCAGGTTGCTGCTGTAGCAGATGGAGAAGCAGGCGCCGGGAAGGATGCAGCAGAGCTGGAACTGGATGTGCAGACGAAGAGGACGATGCTGCCATGGATGCCGTTGTAGCAGCCAAGGACGACAACAGTTTTGAGGAGAAGAAGCAAAGTGGACCTCGACAGAAAGAGAAAATTAAGCCCGTCTGTCGTGGAATATCATTATATTTTTCCAAGCCCTAGATCAGAATGAAGGCCAAGCCCAAAGTTCACGGAGAGAAGTTCCAAGCAAGAAGGAACGACGAGTTAAAGCTATATTCTCTGAAGATTTAGTCTTTATTAGAATTGTACTTTAATTTAAACTTGTATTCTTGCCATATTAGAAAACTTGGACCCAAAGCCTATGTAAAGGCATGTAATTCGACCTAGGAAGGGATATCACCTATCTCTAGCCTTCTTCCCAAAACCCTAGCCGTTTTCCCCTTCTCAACATGTTCTAAATTCCCCTTAGGGCCACGGGTTGATTTGTAAAGTAGTTGCAAGGGTTGCTTTTGTTTTAGGAATTTTCAGTTCAATAAAATAAACTTCAAGTTCTCTTATTCTGGTTATTAACATCTTGTAAGAGTATCGGGAGAGCATTGCGAGGTTATCTATTTACTTAATATCAGGAGAGTTAAGTATATGAAAGGAATAAGTGCGAGTTCTCTAGTTTATAGTTGAACTATCTCGGACCTAGGGATAGGACGAGGTTAAGTGGCTAAAGAAGAATTCAACAACATCGGTGTTCATCCTTCGATTCACGCCGGGAGGTATCATTAAATACGTATTCATCGACAGACTTGGACATAGGGATAGGCCAAGGCACATCAGGGATTCTTGCCAAACTTGAAGTACAAAGTTGTGTGTTTGCTGCCGCGACAAACAACGGACTGCCGCCACGACGGGTGCTGCCGCGACGGGGACATCGACAGAGCAGATTTTCCTAAACTTAGCAATACCTACACTACTGAGCAATTCAATACCAACCCATTCTCTCTATCTTGATTTCTTTAATCTTATTTTCCAGTATTCTTTATTATTCTCGTGACAAACATCTTAAATATTCTTTTTACTTCCGTGCAGTAATTCAAGGTGAAGCTATTGGCTCAGTCCCTGTGGAGACGATATCCGATACTTCAGTATCACTTTACTACTTGCGTCGTGTACACTTGCACTACATTGCGATAGACACTTTTACACGCAACAAGTTTTTGGCGCCGTTGCCGGGGACTGGCAACATAACTTTACCCTACCTTTTACTGCACTCTTTTTATTTTTCTATTTTATTTTGGTTTGTTCAACCTGTGCTTTTCACAAGGTTTATTGTTTATGCGCAGATCGAGATGAGGAAAGGAACCTGAGTATCCATTAGATCTTGAAATAGAACGATCGTGCAATCTTAGAAATCGACTTCGCCACGTACTAGTCAGAAATGAATACCTTGAAGAACAATTAACAGCTATGAACAACCCAGGGAATCCCCAGGATAACAATAATCTTGTTGGAGATGGAGGAATCGACCCTCCTGTCGTCGACCTTCCTGTCGCTGCCGCACGCCGGTCATGCTGAGACTACATGCTCAATGATCATGTAGAATTAGAAACCACCCTGTCGGATGTAGATGTTGACAACTTCGAGCTAAAACATGTTATGTTCAGCATGATCAACAACGCCGGTCAATTTAGTGGTGCTGCTATAGAGGATGCTAGGGAGCATCTGAAAACGTTCCAGGAAATCTGCGGTTCGTTTAGACTACCAGGAGTTAACCTAGAGATGCTGAGGCTTCGGTTATTTCCTCATTCATTGAGGGAAAGAGCAAAGACTTGGTGGAATAAACTTACGTCGGGTTCAATTAGAACTTGGGCATATTTAACTCGTGAATTCTTATCTAGTTTTAATCCTTCACACTTATCTGAGCGGTTACGTAACGAAATTGCTACTTTTCAACAGGAAGATGACGAGCCAATGCGCGAGGCCTAGGACAGATTTACCACTCTTCTAAGGAACTGCTCAATGCATGGATTCCTCGTTTGGAACCAGGTAACAAAGTTTTATAATGCTGCCAATTTACAAACTCGTATTAGAATTGATTCAGCAGCAAACGGATTACTGCTGGACAAAGACCCAGATGAGGCAATGGCAGTATTGAAAAATCTGGATAAGAATGAGGAGCAGTTTCTGACAGCAAGAAGAGGGGGTAAACGGGTCCTAGCTGTAAAGGATTATGAGGCCGACAGCACAATTAAATCACAAGTGGCATATCTCACTAAGCCAATGAAAAAGCTCTTGAACGATGATTCACAACCTGTATACGCTGCTGAAGAGGTATGCGAAATTTGTGAAGGAAATCACAGTTCGGAGGAATGTCCAATACAGTTAGAAGAGGGAAAGTATGTTGGAAACTACAATAAGCAGAATTATAACTCCAACAACTACAATCCCAGCTGGAGAAAGGATCCCAAGTTCTCTTGGAGCAATCCTAATAATGCTCTGAATCCTCAAGCACAGAATAATCAGAATCAGGGAGGACCTAGATTGCTGACTCAGCAGCAACCGCAGAAGCAGCAGCAACAACAACCACCAGCTGCCACAAACAGTATACTGGAACAGACTCTGGCTACGTTTATGTCTCAAACAGGAACTTACATTGAGAACATGAATCACTTTGTCAAGAAGACGGAAACATTCATGGATAAAACAGAGATGCGGATGACAAATCATGAGGCTACTCTGAAATCGTTGGAGACACAGATGGGTCAGGTTTCCCAGCATATCAAACCAAGGCAGAATGGCGGATTTCCTAGCAATACTGAAAATTCTAGACAACCCACACATGAGCAGTTTAAGGCCATCACTACTAGGAGTGGGAAGAAACTACCAGGGCCAGAGAAGGAAGCTGAATCAGTTAAACCAGTCTTGGATACACCTTCCGAGGAAGTTGCCCCGACAGGTAACAAACAGCCTGCTGCCAATGAGCCTGTCATGACAGCAGAAGGGACAAAGGAGAAAGATGATGAACCCAAACTTCCTTAGATCCGTATGCAGTGGGAAGGACGTATTGATGATTATCTCCCCCCACCTCCTTTTCCTCAACGGTTACAAAAATTAAAACAAGAATCACAGCTTAAAAAGATTTATGATATTTTTAAGCAGGTTTATATCAACATCTCGCTGTTAGATGTCGTTAGGGAGATGCCTAGTTATGCCAAATTTCTCAAGGATGCCATGTCGAAGAAATCTAGACTTGGGGAATTTGAAACGGTTAAGATGACAGAAGGATGCATGAGTATTCTGCACAAGCATCCACCCCAGAAGAAGAAGGATCCTGGGAGCTTCATCATACCATGTGTAATCGGAGACAAATATGCGGGTAAGGCACTTTGTGATCTTGGTGCTAGTATAAATTTAATGCCCAAATCTGTTTTTCAAAAATTGGGTATTGGAAAAGCTCGGCCCACAACAGTAATTCTGCAGTTGGCAGACCGCTCTTACGTTTATCCAGAAGGAAAAATTGAAGATATTCTGGTAAGGGTGGATAAGTTTATTTTTCCTACTGACTTTCTTGTCTTAGATTATGAAGCAGATGAAAATGCACCAATCATCCTGGGGCGACCCTTCTTAGCCACGAGAAGATCACTGGTTGATGTGGAAAAAGGAGAACTCACCATGAGAGTGAACGATCAAGAAATAAAGTTGAATGTTCTCCAAGCAATGAAGCATGCTGATGCAGAAGAAGAATGCAAGGTTATCACTGAAGTTACCCTTGACCAGCCCTGCATCAGGTCGGGCTATCACGACATAAAAATTGGTCACTGCCTCGGCAGCCACTTAGAAGACTGTCATGACAGCACCGACGATAGCAACTCCTCAGAATCTGATACATTTGATACTGAAGATCAGGAGGAGGTACACTAGATAGGCAATTGTCCAGGTAAGTTATTCGAGCCTTTAAATTATACCTCGGATAACCATGCAATTCAAAAGCCATCAACTGTTGAGCCCCTGTTTTAGATCTTAAGCCTCTGCCATGGCAGCTAAAATATGCTTTTCTTGGTTTAAATGATATGTTGCCCGTAATCATCTCTTTCAAGTTTATGCAGGAACATGAACATCAGTTAATAGGGATGCTACAGCAGCACAAAAAGGCTATTGGATGGACGATAGCTGATATTCAAGGCATTAGTCCAACATTATGTATACATAAAATTCTTCTAGAGGATGATCATAAGCCGACTATTGATGCACAAAGGCGTCTGAACCATGCTATGAAAGAGGTGGTGCGAAAAGAGATAATCAAATGGCTAGATGCTGGAATAATCTACGCCATCTCGGACAGCAAATGGGTGAGCCCGGTACAGTGCGTTCCCAAGAAAGGAGGAATGATCGTGGTAACCAACGAAAACAATGAGCTAATCCCAACTAGGACTGTGACCGGTTGGAGGGTTTGTATGGACTATCGGAAGCTTAACAAAGCTATCCGAAATGACCACTTTCCTTTACCCTTTATTGATCAAATGCTTGATAGATTAGCGGGTAAATCTTACTATTGTTTTCTTGATGGTTATTCAGGTTACAATCAAATAGCTATCGCACCGGAAGATCAAGAAAAGACGATATTCACATGCCCTTACGGAACTTACGCTTTTAGGAGAATGCCTTTTGGACTCTGCAATGCACCAGCCACCTTTCAAAGGTGCATGATGGAAATATTCTCTGATATGGTGGAGGATTTCCTAGAGGTCTTTATGGATGTTTTTTCATTCTTTGGAGACAACTTTGAAAGCTGCCTAGGCAACCTACAGAAGGTGCTCGAGAGATGTGAAAAATCAAACTTGGTTTTGAACTGGGGAAAATGTCACTTCATGGTGGATGAAGGGATAGTCCTTGGCCATAAAATTAGCTGTCATGGCATAGAAGTCGACAGAGCTAATATAGAAGTGATCGAAAAGCTGCCGCCATCCACCACAGTCAAGGGAATCAGAAGTTTCTTAGGACATGTTGGTTTATATCGGAGGTTCATTGCGAACTTTTCAAAAATCACCAAGCCCCTATGCCATCTTCTGGAGCAGAACCGACCCTTTGACTTTAATCCTGAATGTACTGAAGCATTCAAGGTTCTGAAAGAAAAGCTGGTAACAGCCCCAATAGTACAGCCACCAGACTTGGGCAGCAGAGAGACAAACTCTTTCATGTCATATACTATGCCAGCAAAACACTGAACGACGCCCAAGTGAACTACACCACCACATAGAAGGAATTATTAGTTGTGGTATTCTCCATTGACAAGTTTCGTTCTTATATACTTGGAACGAAGGTCATTGTACACACAGACCACTCTGCATTGAAATATTTGTTCACGAAAAAGGATGCAAAGCCTCGACTGATACGTTGGATTCTGCTATTGCAAGAATTCGACCTTGAAATCAAGGACAAAAAGGGGACAGAGAATCAAGTGGTAGATCACTTGTCAAGGTTGGAGAAGGGAAAGAGTCTACCGACAGATGAGACAAACATATTGGAGACCTTCCCTGATGAGCAGCTATTTGCTGCCACAATCACTGCCGCGACAGCCATGGCGGCAGGTAAGTCTTCTGAACTCCCCTGGTATGCTGATTTCGTTAATTTTTTAGTTAGGGGAATAATTCCTCCTGGCCTTAATTATCAAGCCAGGAAGAGGTTCCAAAATGATGTTAAGCATTATTATTGGGACAAACCTCTTCTTTTCAAAATCTGTGCAGATAAGGTTATAAGGAGATGCGTACCACAGGATGAACATGAAGATATACTTCATCACTGTCATGCTTCACAGTATGGAGGACACTTAGGAGGCAACAAAACTGCTGCCAAGGTTTTGCAGTCAGGATTCTATTGGCTGTCATTGTATAAAGATGCTCAAATTTTCTACAAGAGTTGTGACAAGTGTCAACGGACAGGAAACATCTCAAGGTGACACGAGATGCCGCTGCAGAACATTCTTGAAGTCGAGATCTTCGACGTTTGGGGGATCGATTTTATGGGACTATTCCCATCTTCATGTGGGAATTTGTACATCATCCTGGCAGTAGATTATGTGTCATAAAGTTCTAATCATGATAGACATCCACATAGATAAATATTCATAACACTCACCCTTGGATGTCTATGAAGATAATGTGCCTCGTTAAAACCTTACTAAGATAAAAACCCAGTGGGGAAAAATCATTAGTGAAGGAAAAAAGTACACACATCTTTAATACGCATAACATGTTGCCTCATTAAAAACCTTACCAGGAAAACCCATTGGGACAAAACCTCGGTTAAGGGGAAAAGAGTGCAACACGTATTTACTCCCCCTCATAAAAATATCACATAAGATCTTTGAATCTTCATAATTCAATCTTGAATATAATCTTCAAATGTTGAAATAGAGTATGCACTAGTGAATAAATCTTCCAAATTATTGCTTGAAATGATCCATCAAATACTATTCTTTTGAAGATCATAAGGGACGAAACTTTAAAGAGATATGTTTCGTTTTATCACATTTGATGTATCCACCTTGAGATATAAATTCTGCATTATCTCTACATAAAATAGCTTGCATCTTATCTTGTGAAAGCAATTCACATATCTTCTGGATATGTTTAGCCAAACACATATTTCGGCTTTGCGTCATGCATAGCAATTATTTAAAGGCAATGGTCTCGTAGCACTTAGATAGTATTTCTGGACCAACCAAGATACAATGTTTCCATATCAATTAATGTATATATGGTGCTTTTAGACCAAGAATATCATCACCTTTTTCTCGAGGGCGGAATGGATCTTTGTTTACATTAAGAGACCTAGCAACCAAATAGTGGTCAACAAATATGCATTATACATGTAAAGTCTCTTTAAACATTTTTCTGTGTTTGCCGATTGCTGCACAAGGATTCCATTATTAAGGAGATCTCTTCATGAGTCTCAATGAATCGCCAACATACATAATAAAAAAAAGACAAATCCAGAGCTAAACCTCTTAATAAAATGCTATGGAAATTAAATCATTCTTATAGCCTTCCGCTAATAAGTATTCAATGGGGTGATTATACCAAATGTGCCCAAAATATTTTAATCCATAAAAAGATATATTTAATATAATTGAATAATGTTCTCGAGAACTTGAATTAACTGCTTATGGCAGTCTAAATCCTTCTAGAAGCTTCATGTAAATTTTGTTATCAAGAGGTTCATACAAATAAGATGTAACAACATCCATTAGGCGGAAACTGAGTTATTTCATTTATTGTCATACTATCTAAAAGTAACTGCATCCACCACCGAGAAATATATTTTCCTCATAATCAATTTCATGTCTTTGTGAGAATCTTTGCAACCAAATGAGCTTATATCTCGTGATTTCTCCTTTTGATTTCTCTTTCTCACAAAGGCTCATTAATATCCATGAGCTTTACACATTTCAATATACGGGCTATAGGCCCAAATACTTCTCTTTTCGAAAGAGATCTTAGTTTCGCCTCAATTGCCTCTTTCCATATTGGCCAATCATTTATTTGTTTACATTGTCCAATTGACAATGATTCATGATCCACATCATCAAATAAAATCTTTAGTGCTATATTGCATGCAAATGTATTATCGACGTCGATTTGATTTCAGTTCCATTTATCACCAGACATGACATAATCTATTGAGATCTTTTAATTATCAGGTACATGAGTCATGTTAATGCCTCTATTGGAGACCTTTTAATCTCTTCTTGAGATTTTCATAATTCATTGATTCCTCGATCAAACCATCATAACTATAGCTCCCTTCCTTTTTTGAGGATTTTTATCTTTGGAACCTACTTGTCTACCACGCTACAAGCGTAAGTTAGACTCATTAGCAACTAGAATTTGTCCTTCTGGGACATTAAATTTATACGGAGCATTCATAGCTGGTATATGTGACTTAGTCACTCTATTAGGGTCAGCAAAATCATCTGACAATTTATTTGCTAAATGAATTATCCTTTGAACTTATAGTTCACATTGTTGAGTACGTGGATCAAACTAAGATAATGATAATTCATTCTAATTTATTTCTTTTCCCAGTTATTTTATTTTCTCCCCCTAACGTTGGGAAAACTGACACATTAAAATGATAGTCAGTAAATCGAGTTGTAAATAAATTCCCTATGAGAAGCTCAAGATATTTAATTATCAAGGGAAATTTGAATCTGACATGTATTCCCAACCTCCTTTAAGAACTCATCTTTGTGCATTGTGGTGGAGCAATCAGAACATATACCGCACACTAAAAAAATCTAAGATGAGAAATATTTGGTTCCTGACCAAAAACAATTTATAATGGGGAGAACTTATTATAATTTGTTGGCTTGATGCGAATTAGTGATAATATATATAAAATGACATGTCATCAGCATTATCAAGACCAATTGTCTTTATAAGGTAATCTGAAAATGTGCTCATAGTTTTATCAACTGAGCAAGTAGCCTCGCAAATACCAAGTTGCGGATTAGTAATAAGGATACATATGACCATCTAGTCGATGCATCAATTAAAATCGTAAAATATATAGATGGACTGTAAGAAATGTGTATGGGCCCACATATATCACCTTTGTATCTGTTCTAGAAAAAAATTAATAGATTCGCAATCTATCATAGCTGATGATGATTGAATAATCGGTTTGCTTTGATAGCAAGTATCACATGAAAACATTACTTTGAAGAAAATTTCAACTCTTCAATAAATTACCACATGAAAGTGTTAACAAATTTTCGCATCATAATTGAACCGGGATGGTCTAACCGGTCATTTCCAAATAATAAAGTTATCAGTAAACTTCTGATTCACAATAGCATGAGCTTCAATTTGTGCTAATTCTATTGTAGTACACTATGGATGACAGTGCATATAACTTTTTCAAGTTTTTATTATTGCCTTGATTTATACTCATAATATTGAGATAGTCAACATCTCATCGACTAATGGTCTCAATATGATATCCATTACCGTGAATATCTTTAAAATTAAATAAGTCTCTTTATGACTTTGACGAGTATAACGCACTGTGAATATGGAATAAAGTTCCATTTGACAATAACATATTTGCTCAACCAGAGCCTTTTGTAATATTAGTACTTCCGGATATAGTACTCACATTATTCCCTTGCATTTTAATCGAGAAATGCATAATTATGCACCTTTCAAAATGTGCTTTGTTTCATTTACTTCGGGTAATGAAAATATGCACTTTGTATCATTCACTTCGATGAATGAAAAATATAAAATATAGCACATCATATCAAGTCGATTATCTATCAGAGATAAAATTTCAAGTGCTCTTCCGAAGCATTGATATTTTAGTACTTTGAGAAATATTACTCATATTTCCCCTTGCATTTAAATGGGAAAAATATTTCTTATGCTTAAGTACAATATGAGTACTTGCATTATCTGCTAGGCATAAATAGCCACAATTCTAGGTATAAATAGCCACAATTCATTGTATATTTTATTCCGAAAGTAATCATATTCTTCAAATAATAAATTAACATAAAGCGTAAATAAATAATATGTGAAATAAATGAACATAAAGCAAACTAACATAAATATATAATAAATAAAACGAATTAACATAAAAAATAAAAAAATAAAAATCAATTATTCCTGTTAGAGGTTATAAGGGAAATAAAATAAATGGTAAATTATTCCCTTCAAGGGTTATGAGAAAATTAACAATATCCAATTGAGTTGGACCAATAACGCCATAATTATTTTCGCCTTATACAAATTTTGTTTATATTTTATTTCATTTATCATTCATGATTATGGATAAAGTCCATAATACTTTGGCGTTTGACAAGTACGAAACCAATGGTTTATAACATCACATTGGTAAAAGGATTTCACTTCCTTAGAATGATCTTTATCACTCTTGTCATCCTTATAACTTCGCTACCGGCGGGTAGAAGTATTCTTAAAACGACTATATTTTTCATGTGTATATTCATAGCCTCGACCACGACCACAACTTTTAATGTGGTTTTTTATTCCTTCCATAATATAATCTCACATTCACTTTAGGGAATGGAGTAGAGCCAGTGGGCCTTTGAAACCTTTTTCACATATCCTTATCACAGAGAACAAAGATTTAATCCTCATACGCGACATTGTTAAACATGTCCATAAGGTCCTTTAAAAACCTCCTTTGAGACCAGTAGCCTCGCAGAACGGGATGTTCAGCCAATATACTTGGATTATATCGAAATTATGTCTCTAATTGAATAATGATTTACCATGTTTGCATTCACTTCAGGGAATGAAACAGTTCCAATAATCGCATGTAATAAACACCATGCTTGCATTCACTTCAGGGAATGCCCCATCATTGATAATCTCATGTAATAAACATCATGCTTGCATTCACTTCAGGGAATGCCCCATCATTGATAATCACATGGAATAAACATCATGTTTTGCATTCACTTCAGGGAATGCCTCCCATAAAACTTTTTGGATCAAGACGAATTTCCGTAACTTGAAATTGGGAGAAGTCTATGGTCGAGTTTTTCGACGAAGAAGAAATATTACTTTCGAGTAAATATAGACTTTATAATAATCTTCTTGTAAATTCAAAATCATCATGATTTATCGCACTTTAAAATAATAATATAAAGAATAAAAATAAAATTAAAATTTACCGATATTGATTTTTCGCTCGTGGACAATGGAGACATAGCATATGACCGAGATAGCTTCTTATAGTCCCTTTATATCACATATCTTTCCAAGTCATTTAAGCATATCATGTAAAACTCAAAACACGGTTAAAAATAGTAACTTTTACCAAATAAAATAACATAAATAATAATATGAAAAATATCAAATATAATCATATAAGTAAAAGTATGAATAAGCATACCTCTAATTAACCCTTTTAGGAACAAGAGAAAACACACGTAATTTACACCAAACGCAACCTCTTCGTCTCTTTCGATCCGTCTTTTGGTTTGTGAGAAGCCACAAATTTGTCTCTTTCCAATGTTCGAATAAAATCGAACATACTTCCAAACTTTTCAAAAAAAATTAAAATATAAAGAAAAAGACAATCGGTAATTTAAAAAAATGAAGAGAGAAAAAAAAAACTTATCTTTGGTTTATCCTAGAATCGAATTCTTTCCACTAACTTCTTTTGGATTCAAACAATGAAGACCTTAGTTGATTAGAGTCGTGCAGATAATGTGATGTAAATAAAATAATAAAGAACAATAATAAGAACAAAGAACAAGAATAGAAGAACAAAGAGATGAGAGAAAGAGGAAGATTTGTATTATTCTCAAAAATAGAATTGTGTGCAATGCCTTCAATGAATCATCTATTTATGGGCATAAGAAGTACATAATACATTAAACTCTAATTAATAGAGATAATATTCCTAATAATAAATAAATCAAACTCCTTAGATAAAGTTCTAATCATGATAGACATCCACATAGTTAAATATTCATAACACTAAAGAGTTTTATTTAGGATTAAAGAGAAATGATTTTTTTTTTACTTTTCCAAATAATTTACCAAATTTGTAACACTCGGGTTTAGGGGTCGGGTGAAAATAATATTTTAATATTATTTTGGGTTCGGTTTTATAATTAAAATAATCTTTTGGGCCTCGGGTTTCAAAAACAAACATTTTACGTTGGACTAAATTGAATAAAATACAATTTGGAGAGATTTTAAAGAAATAGGAGAATAGCCATTCATTAATGGCAATATTGTAAATAGCCCAACTTTTAATTTTAAACCCCCTTTTTATCAAATAGCCACTATTCACTCTCTTCTCCAAACAAAACTAACATGAAAAAGAGATCTTTCATCCCCTCCACTATTCCATCACATTTTCTCTTCATTTCAACTCGGTTTTGAAAGGTAATATCATTTTTGACTTGTCATCAACTTCATCACTTCAAAAGTACAAATAGTTTTCATTTTTCTCACAGTTTTGGAAATTGAGTTTTTAGAGGTTTTGATTAAAAATGATAACTTTATGATGTTTAACTTAAAATTTCGATTTAATGTTGTTAGTTATGAAGTCTATGAGTCAAATGATGCAACATATATGAGTTTTACATGATTTAAACTAATTTTCGGATTTGGGTTTAATGGGAGTTTTTGAATGGTTTTGGATGAGTTTTGGGGGCTGTTTTGGGTTGGAATTGGTGGGCTAATGTTAGTACTATGGTTGGGGGTTGCTTTGGGATCATTTGGGGGTATAAAAAGTGTTGGAAACATGGGTGTTGATTGAGGTTTATGGGCTGCACGAGTTTGGTAAATTTGGGGTTTGTTCATGGCTTGAAATGTTGAGTTTGATGTTTGAATTGTATTACGGGTTAGTTACTTTGATGCTTGGGCTGATTGGAAGTTGTTTGGTTTGTGTTGAGGTTGTTTAGAGGCGAGAACTTGTGTTGGTGAAGCATCGGGAGTGAATCTGGAAGCTTGAAGGTGGTTGCTTGCTTGGTAATTGAGCTTGGAAGTAAAGGTGAGTGGTTAATGTTTTCTAAGTGTTTTCTAAGAGCTTGGTTCGAGCATGTGAACTAGGTTGGGCTTGGTAGACCCACCTAGAGTTAGGATTTGGGTGGTAGCCTAATCCTAAGCTTAAACTAGAGACATTGGTTGAACTCGTACTTGATGTTTATGCCTCGTGATGTTTATGATATGATGATTTATGTATAATGTGATATACATGTGTGATGAGGCATAGTTGTGATGCGTTGTGATATGCATGAGGATTGTTCATGATTGTGATCATGGCGAGTACGTGCTAAGCACGGAATTGGTTGTAATTGATAATGTGGACTGAGTTAAATGTTGGCACTAGTATGCTTGAGTACAAATGATCGATCATTAGGATGTTAGTGTGCACACATGAGTCAAATTCGTGTGTGGCCTTGGTGGCGTTGAGTAACCAAGGAGGAGTACGGGTTCGCCCGGAAATTGTTATATGTATTAGTCGATGATGAGTGGAATCCCATCGATGGGGCGTGTGGATGAGTGGAATCCCCTCCGCGAGACCGGTGATGAGTGTAATCCCACCGTGAGGTAAAGTGGTTGTTGGATGTGAGTTCCAACATGTTTATCCGCGTATTCGAGTCATATCTAGGTGCCAATATAAATTGATATGTGTATCAATGTGATGTGGAAATGTGTGTCCTTTTTGGATGATTATATGTGCTTATATATGTTGTGGAAATGAGCTTGTTGAGCGTGACATATTATTGAATATTTGTTCATGCATCATTGACATTTTGGCTCTCGAGGATCGAGGGTATGATCATGCATTTACCTTGGTTGAGATCGTGCTTGGACCCTACATTGTCGAGGTTTGTTTTTAAAGAGCTTACCCTCACTAAGCTTTATTGCTTACGATCTCTTTGTTCGACAATGCAGATCAGTAGCTCGTGGGTTCTTAGTGCAAGAAGGGGGCCTCCAAGTGTGCTTCGTGGTGCTTGTTAGCTCTCAAGTATGGGTATTTTAATTATGATGTAATGGTCAAGCAATTGGACATGTACTTATGGTGTGATGTCTTTTGAAGTATGATGATGTTGTTGTTTAGGAGCATGTTAGACTCCTTTTATGTGTTTGTTAATTTGGCTTTTGGATGTATGCCTTGCTTGTAAACCATGTTGGTATTTTCGCCTACCTTAAAATTGTCTAAGTGTTGACTTTGTTAAAGCATGCTATATGTAATGTCATGTATGGTCTTTGGAATGGAAGCCATTTTTGTATATCTTGTGTATGTCGAGTATGGTTGCTAGGGAGCATGCCTTTAGAATGTATTTGTATGATTTGTATGCTTCGGGTAGTCATTTCGGACGTTTGGAATCAATTGGGGATGTCTAAAACTGACTTTGGAAAATTGCAGGCAGCAGGTGTTTCGAAATAGGCTGTCCTGTTTCGAAACGGGTATAGTTCCAGGGCCCCCGTATCGGAACTTATTGCGATACGTTTTGGCTACTGTGAGCCCCTATTTCGAAACCAGTTTCGAAACACTTTTGCTACTGGAGGTGCTTGTTTCAAAAATTGTATCGAAACGGTAGAGCAAATCGAGACCCTGTTCCGAAACGGGGTGGATGTGTTTCAAAACGGGTGTCTGACTTTTTAAATTGAAGCCGATGTTTCGGAACAGGCTTTGACTGTTTCAAAACGCAGGCATGTTTTTGGACTTTTTGACGTCTCTAAAGGGTTCCAAAGTTTGGGCTTAGGCCCGGTTTGTTGTTGGGCTTCCGCTTAGGTTTAATCAATGCATTGAGATAAGATAAAAATGAAAAAAATTCTCTAGGGTCGGTAACCGAAGTGGAGCCTTAACGGGTTTCATCTCGGTTATCCCCATGTAGCCCACTCGGATCGGTCAAGCGTCTGGACCGGGACGAGGGGGTTACACTTGTTGGTATCAGAGCCTAAGGTTCCGAGACCTTGGGTAGGTAAGTGAGGTAAGTTTAAGTTTTGAATTGATATGCACAATGTTTGCTTGCATTGTAAGCATGATTGCTTGTGTGACAAGTATGATGGTTGTTTTGTTTAAAAGCATGTTGTTTAAGAGTCTCATTGCTACTATTACATCGGAAAAGGATTTTTAAAGTGAGGGAACGTACTTGAGCACTTGGAAGCCTTGCCTTGCTAACCCAATTTCGTATGTTTGTTGTGGTTGTAGTTATTGTTTGTGAGCGATGTCTAGGCCGAGAGGTAGGCCGAGGGTGGTTCGTCAGGAACCACGTGTTGCGGTTCCTGTTGACCCGGTGGTTGGAATGGAGGCTCATATAGAAGGGCCTGCTGCTGCTGGAGTTGGAGCTCCTCCACCACCACCACCTCCTCCGCCTGGAGTTGGAGGCGAGGATGGAGCTGAAGGTGAGGGACCTCAGGGTGGCCAGGGTGGCCAAGGTCCGGCCGGAATTGATATGACTCCGCTAGTACAAGCTATAGCGGGAGCATTTCAGGCCGCAGTTGCGGGAGCTCAGGCTGCAGCTCAGCCTAGGTGTGACGATGCTAGTCTACCGTTGGAGAGGCTCCGTAGCTTAGGGGCTGAAGAGTTTAGAGGATCGACACCGGAGAGGTCTGAGTTGTGGTTAGAGAAGACCGTCTGCATCTTAGCTTAGATGGGTTGTGTGGGCGCACGTAGATTGGGCTGTCTGATCTCTTTGCTTCAGGGTGATGCCTACACCTGGTGGGTCACCATTACTACCGGAGTTCCAGAGGATGAGATAGGTTGGGATTTCTTTGAGTCTGCATTCAGGAAGAGATATTTGGGACCGAGGTATCTTGATGAGAAGAAGCGAGAGTTTATGGCCCTTGTTCAGGGAGATGCTTTGTGACTGACTATGAGATCTGTTTTGTTCGTTTGAGTCAGTACGCTCCAGAGTTGGTTCCTACCGAAGTGGAACGTTGTAACCGTTTCCGCTATGGGCTGAATGAAGAGATCAAGAGGTACACTTTAGCTTCGGACTACACATATTTTGATGGGTTGGTCACGAGGGCCAATGACTTAGAGCACAGTTTGGGTTCGGCCAAACGATCTGGTGGTTCTAGTTCTGGTAAGAGGCATAACAACTTTGACAGTAGAGATGCCAAGAGGCATAGAGGTGGCGGGCAGTAGTTTGACCATAGGCGTGGCGATGGCCACCATGGTAGAGGCCATCAGGGCCATAGAGGAGGAGGGCATTTGCCCGAGTGCACACGTTGTGGGAGACAGCACACTGGTGAGTGTTGGGGTAACTTCCATGCTTGTTGGAACTGTGGTTCGAGGGACCACTTTAGGAGGGATTGTCCGCATCAGGCGGCACAGGCACCGAACATTGCTCAGGCTCCTGCGAGAGCGAATGATTTTTAGAGAGGTCGTGGGCGCGGTCGTGGCTACTTCCAACCTAGGGCTGATGCACCTAGGGTAGATGCTCAGAGAAATCTTGCTCACGTTGTGGCAGTGCAGCCAGAGGCAGGAGGACCAGCGAGAGTTTATGCTTAGAGAGAGGCTGGGAACGACACTGATGTGATAGCAGGTAATTTTGAGTTACAGTCTATGTCTTTTCTTTCTTTGGTTGATTCGGGTTCTACACATTCCTACATTTTGAGTGAGCATGCACGGAAGTTAGATATACCTATTGAGATCCTAGATGTAGGTATGCATGTGACTAGTTCTTTTGGTGAGACAGTTGTGGTTAGACGTATGTATAGGAGATGTCCACTGAAGATCCAGGATCATTTGTTCCTTGTTGATGTGATGGAACTTCCTTTTTATGGTTTTGATAACATTCTGGGTATGGACTGGTTAGTTGAGCACCGAGCTAGTGTGGATTTTAAGACGAAGAGGATTTCCTTGAAACTTTCTGATGACTACGAGGTAGTAGTAGTAGGCGAGAACATTAAGTTCTTGTCTAATGTGGTGTCAGCTTTAGAGGCTCATAGGTTGATGGATTTTGGATGTGGGGCTTACTTAGCTTATGTTATGAATCCGAATATGAGTGAGGCTAGACCGAATGATATTAGAACAGTTTGTGACTTTCCGGATGTGTTTCTTGAAGAGTTGCCAGGTTTACCTCCTGACAGAGATGTTGAGTTATTGATTGAAACTGTTTCAGGGTCTAATCCAGTTTCGATAGCTCCGTATCGTATGGCTCCGAAAGAGTTGAAAGAATTGAAGAGTCAGTTGCAAGAATTATTAGACTGTGGTTTCATTATGCCTAGTAGTTCTCCTTGGGGTGCTCATGTGTTATTTGTGAAGAAGAAAGATGGTAGTATGCGCATGTGTATTGACTACAGGTAGTTGAATCAGTTGACTGTGAAGAACAAGTATATGTTGCCTCACATAGATGATTTGTTTAATCAGTTGAGAGGTGCTTCAGTGTTCTCGAAAATAGATTTGAGGTCAGGGTACTACTAGTTGAAAGTGAAAGAGTGTGATGTTCCGAAGACAACTTTTAGGACTAGATATGGTCACTGTCAGTTTCTTGTGATGCCATTTGGGCTCACGAATGCACCTGCGACATTCAAGGACATGATAAACAGAATTTTTAGAGACTATCTAGACCGTTTTGTAGTTGTCTTTATTGATGATATACTTGTGTACTCGAAGACAAAAGAAGAGCATGATGAGCACTTGAGATTTATGTTACAGAGACTGTTGAGCAATCAGTTGTATGTGAAGCTTAGTAAATGTGAGTTCTGGATTCGAGAGGTAGTATTTCTTGGCCATGTTGTTTCGGCCGAAGGTATCCGTGTTGATCCATCGAATATTGAGGCTATTGTTGAGTGGAAACAACCTAAGTCTGTGACTGAGATTAGGAGTTTCCTAGGATTAGCTGGTTACTATAAGAGATTTGTTAATGGTTTCTCTAGGGTAGCCGCTCCTTTGACTAAATTGTTTCAAAAGGGAATTAAGTTTAAATGGTCAGATGCAAGACAGAAGGCCTTCGAGAAATTGAAAGAAGCTTTGACAAATGCTCCAGTGTTAGTGCAACCTGTTTCAGGTAAAGAATTTGTGATTTACAGTGATGCTTCTTACATAGGGTTAGGTTGTGTTTTGATGCAAGAAAGAAGAGTTGTTGCCTATGCTTCTAGACAGTTGAAGGTTCATGAGAAGAACTATCCTACTCATGATATAAAATTAGCCGCAGTTGTCTTTGCATTGAAGATTTGGCGCCATTACTTGTATGGTGAGAAGTGTATAGTTTACATCGATCATAAGAGCTTGAAGTATTTGATGACACAGCAATAGTTGAACTTGAGACAGAGAAGATGGCTTGAGTTGTTAAAAGACTATGATTTAACCATTGAGTACCATCCGGGTAAGGCAATGTAGTAGCTGATGCTTTGAGTAGAAAAGTTGACGTTGAGTTGAGAGTTATGTTTGCTAGATTGAGTGTATCCGATGATGGTGGTTTGATGACCGAGTTGAAAGTGAAGCCTTATTTGATTCAATTGATTAGAGAGAAGCAGTTGCAAGATGTGACTTTAGTTTCTCATGTTCAGGACATAGCCGAAGGAAGACCGACCGAGTATAGTTTCAGTGGTGAGAACTTGTTGTGCTTTAGAGATAGAGTTGTTGTACCAGAGGATGTTGAGTTGAGACGTCAGATTCTGAGTGAAGCACATTCGAGTCCTTTTTCTATGCATCCGGGTAGTACCAAGATGTACCGCGACTTGAAGAATGATTACTTCTGGGTTGGTTTGAAGAATGATGTAGCCGAGTATGTGAGCCGTTGTATGGTTTTTCAGAGAGTGAAGGCAGAACATTAGGTTCCTTCAGGTTTGTTACAGCCTTTGAAGATTCCGGAATGGAAGTGGGAGAGGATCACCATGGACTTTGTGTCGGGGTTACCGTTGTCTCCTTCGAAGAAGAATTCTGTATGGGCGATTATCGATAGGTTCACTAAGTGTGCTCACTTCTTAGCAGCGAACACTACGGATTCTTTATACAAGTTGGAAAACTTGTATATCCGTGAGATTGTGAGGCTTCATGGAGTTCCAAAGTCTATTGTTTCAGATAGAGATCCTAGATTTACTTCGAGATTCTGGGGTTGTTTGGATAGTGCTCTAGGTATCCGTTTGCACTTCAGTACTTCTTATCATCTGCAGTCCGATGGGCAGTCAGAGCGAGTGATACAGATTTTAGAGGATATGTTTCGTTGTTGTGTGATTGACTTCCAGGGTTCTTGGGAGAAGCACTTACCTTTAGTTGAGTTTGCTTACAACAACAGTTATCAGTCTAGTATTCAGATGGCTCCCTATGAGGCTTTGTATGGTAGGTGATGTAGGACTCCGATTTGTTGGGCTGAAATAGGTTAGAGATTGTTACCTATGCCGGATTTGCTTAAGGGGACCACTGACAAGTTGAAGTTGATTTGTGACCGTTTGAAAGCAGCTTCTGATCGTCAGAAGTCTTATGCAGATTTGAAGAGGAAAGAGAATGAGTTCTCCCTGGGTGAGAAAGTGTTTCTGAAAGTATCTCCGTGAAAGAAGGTGATGAGATTTGGCCGGAAGGGCAAGTTGAGTCCGAGGTTCATTGGTCCGTATGAGATAGTTGAGCTGATTAGGCCGGTAGCTTACCATTTGAGGTTGCCTTCTGAGTTAGAGAAAATCCATGATGTCTTTCATGTGTCGATGCTTAGGAGATATAGGTCAGATCTTTCTCATGTTATGCCCGTTGAGGAGATAGAGTTGAATCCGGATTTGTCATACAATGAAGAGCCTGTTGAGATACTTGCTTCTGATAGCAAGGTGTTACGTGGCAAGACCATAGAGTTGGTCAAGGTGTTGTGGAGACATAGAGGTGTGGAAGAGGCCACGTGGGAGAGGAAAGCTGATATGCTTGAGCAGTTCCATACTTGTTTCCGTCAGGTAATTTCAGGGATGAAATTCCTTAAGTGGGGGAGAGTTGTAACACCCGGGTTTAGGGGTCGGGTGAAAATAATATTTTAATATTATTTTGGGTTCGATTTTATAATTAAAATAATCTTTTGGGCCTCAGGTTTCAAAAACAAACATTTTACGTTGGACTAAATTGAATGAAATACAATTTGGAGAGATTTTAAAGAAATGGGAAAATAGCCATTCATTAATGGCAATATTGTAAATAGCCCAATTTTTAATTTTAAACCCCCCTTTTATCAAATAGCCACTATTCACTCTCTTCTCCAAACAAAACAAACGTGAAAAAGATAGCTCTTATCCCCTCCACTATTCCATCACATTTCCTCTTTATTTCAACTCGGTTTTGAAAGGTAATATTGTTTTTGATTTGTCCTCAACTTCCTCTCTTCAAAAGTATAAATAGTTTTCATTTTCCTCAATGTTTTGGAAATTGAGTTTTTAGAGGTTTTGATTAAAAATGATAACTTTATGATTTTAACTTAAATTTTCGATTTGATGTTGTTAGTTATGAAGTCTATGAGTCAAATGATGCAACATATATGAATTTTACATGATTTAAACTAATTTTCGGATTTGGGTTTAATAGGGGTTTTTGAAGGGTTTTGGATGAGTTTTGGGGGCTGTTTTGGGTTGGAATTGGTGGGCTAATGTTAGTACTATGGTTGGGGGTTGATTTGGGATCATTTGGGGGTATAAAAAGTGTTGGAAACATGGGTGTTGATTGAGGTTTATGGGTTGCACGAGTTTGGTAAATTTGGGGTTTGTTCATGGCTTGAAATGTTAAGTTTGATGTTTGAATTGTATTTCGGGTTAATTACTTTGATGCTTGGGCTGATTGGAAGTTATTTGGTTTGTGTTGAGGTTGTTTAGAGGCAAGAACTTGTGTTGGTGAAGCATCGGGAGTGAATCTGGAAGCTTGAAGGTGGTTGCTTGCTTGGTAATTGAGTTTGGAAGTAAAGGTGAGTGGTTAATGTTTTCTAAGTGTTTTCTAAGAGCTTGGTTCGAGCATGTGAACTAGGTCGGGCTTGGTAGACCCACCTAGAGTTAGGATTTGGGTGGTAGCCTAATCCTAAGCTTAAACTAGAGACATTGGTTGAACTCGTACTTGATGTTTATGCCTCGTGATGTTTATGATATGATGATTTATGTATAATGTGATATACATGTGTGATGAGGCATGGTTGTGATGCGTTGTGATATGCACGGGGATTGTTCATGATTGTGATCATGGTGAGTACGTGCTAAGCACGGAATTGGTTGTAATTGATAATGTGGATTGAGTTAAATGTTGGCACTAGCATGCTTGAGTACAAATGATCGATCATTAGGATGTTAGTGTGCACACATGAGTCAAATTCGCGTGTGGCCTTGGTGGCGTTGAGTCACCAAGGAGGAGTACAGGTTCGCCCAGAAATTGTTATATGTATTAGTCGATGATGAGTGGAATCCCATCGACGGGGCGTGAGGATGAGTGGAATCCCCTCCGCGAGACCGGTGATGAGTGTAATCCCACCGTGAGGTAAAGTGGTTGTTGGATGTGAGTTCCAACATGTTTATCCGCGTATTCGAGTCATAGCTAGGTGCCAATATAAATTGATATGTGTATCAATGTGATGTAGAAATGTGTGTCCTTTTTGGATGATTATATGTGCTTACATATGTTGTGGAAATGAGCTTGTTGAGCATGACATATTATTGGATATTTGTTCATGCATCATTGACATTTTGGCTCTCGAGGATCGAGGGTATGATCATGCATTTACCTTGGTTGAGATCGTGCTTGGACCCTGCATTGTCGAGGTTTGTTTTTAAAGAGCTTACCCTCACTAAGCTTTATTGCTTACGCTCTCTTTGTTCGACAATGCAGATCAGTAGCTCGTGGGTTCTTAGTGCAAGAAGGGGGCCTCCAAGTGTGCTTCGTGGTGTTTGTTAGCTCTCAAGTATGGGTATTTTAATTATGATGTAATGGTCAAGGAATGAGACATGTACTTATGGTGTGATGCCTTTTGAAGTATGATGATGTTGTTGTTTAGGAGCATGTTAGACTCCTTTTACGTGTTTATTAATTTGACTTTTGGATGTATGCCTTGCTTGTAAACCATGTTGGTATTTTCGCCTACCTTGAAATTGTTTAAGTGTTGACTTTGTTAAAGCATGCTATATGTAATGTCATGTATGGTCTTTTGAATGGATGCCTTTTTTGTATATTTTGTGTATGTCGTGTATGGTTGCTAGGGAGCAAGCCTTTAGAATGTATTTGTATGATTTGTATGCTTCGGGCAGTCGTTTCGGACGTTTGGAATCAATTGGGGATGTCTAAAACTGACTTTAGAAAATTGCAGGCAGCAGGTGTTTCGAAACGGGCTGTCCTATTTTGAAACGGGTATGGTTCCAGGGCCCCCGTATCGGAACTCATTGCGATACGTTTTGGCTACTGTGAGCCCCTGTTTCGAAACTAATTTCGAAACACTTTTGCTACTGAAGGTGCCTGTTTCAAAACTGGTATCGAAACGGCAAGGCAAATCGAGACCTTGTTCCGAAACGGGGTGGATGCGTTTTGAAACGTGTGTCTGACTTTTTAAATTGAAGCTGGTGTTTCGAAACGGGCTTTGACTGTTTCGAAACACAAGCCTGTTTTTGGACTTTTTGACGTCTCTAAAGGGTTCCAAAGTTTGGGCTTAGGCCCAGTTTGTTGTTGGGCTTCCGCTTAGGTTTAATCAATGCATTCAAATAAGATAAAAATGAAAAAAAATTCTCTAGGGTCGGTAACCGAAGTAGAGCCTTAACGGGTTTCATCTCGGTTATCCCCGTGTAGCCCACTCGGATCGGTCAAGCGTCCGGACCGGGACGAGAGGTTACAAAATTTGTTTTTATTTACTATTATTTATAATTAATAAATTATTTACTTTTTCAAGAAAAATTATCTATATATTTTATTTAATTATCTACAATTAAGGGAAAGCAAAAAAAAAGTATTTAAGTTATCCATTATTAAAAGGTAAATCATTTTAGGAATAAAAGTCTAAGTATTAAATTGAACTTTATTATTGGTAATTAATCTTACAAGAAATTAACCTAAAGGGTATTTATTTTAAATTATTTGGTAGTTTTTTAAAAAAGCATTAATTATTAAGAGATCTATTTACCTTAATATTTTACCGAGTTAAAGTACATAAAGATGAATAAATTAAAAAACACGATAAATGTGAACAAATTAAACAATGAAATAAAGTGCATTAAATAAGAATTTAAGAACCAAATTAAAAGTAAAAAAGGGATTAAAGTAAAGAAATTGCAATCAGTGGGATCAAAACGCGCTTGTCAACGTGGGGTACAAGCAAAACTGCGATCCGCACGATGTCACCGTTGTCGGTCGCCGGTCAATGCTGAACACCGGCCACTGCACGCCGGCAATGTGCCGCTCCCTTGCTCCGGTGGCAATGCCTTGCTCTATTATTTGGTTATGAAGGACACTTCACGAGCTTCAGGGGAATTAATCACTGCTCTTTGATTTTGATTTTTCTATAAAGTTACTAGGAGTTAAATAAGGTTAGTATTTGGGTTAATCTTATCTCTAAATCCTATTAATTTGGTGGATTTGGCGGATCTAAAAATTTCAATGGGCGCCTATTATAATCTAACAAATCACATCCGCCTATTTAATCACTGCTCTTTGACTTTTATTTTTCTATAAAGTTATTAGGAGTTAAATAAGGTTAGTATTTGGGTTAATTTTATCTCTAAATCCTGTTAATTTGGTGGGTTTGGTTTGAGTCCAATTTTAGTTTAGAAATTGGGGTTGATTTTGGTTTAATGTATTTGGATTCTGGATTCCCGTTTAAATTATTTTGGGTTTTGTTCATTTGAATTTCACATTAAATCTATTAATTTTAAAACCAAATTGTATCTGTTTTGTGTTTCCCCACATGGATTTTCACTTGGTGTTAGGCAGCTGGTAATTATAGTCTCTATCCCATTAAAAATATTCTTAAACTTAAATGACGGAAAAGAATACCCATGATAAATCGCCAACAAAAACATTTAATAATGTAAATAAAATACTAAACTAAAACTAATTCTTTAATCCAGTAATGAAAGCCATCACCATTTCACAGATTCATAACACACCTATCTTGAGCTAACAGGTGCATGATCGACTCTAGAGGAGTAGTGAAATGAGTTACTTTAAGGTTATCATAACACACCTATTTTGAGCTAAAATGTGTTAACCCGGACAAAATTAGTGATTACAAGATGAAATCTAACTACCAATCTCGTTCGATCAAAGACAATACATGTCTCAATATAGAAATTCTCGGTGATTGATTATGTCGATTCTAAACTAATTGAGTCATATCTGAACTGTCAACTTCTATTTGAATTTTTTGATATTCCGCTTCCCATGCTTCATTAAGTCCGATATAGACCCCCCCCCCCCCCCATAGCTTTGCTTCTAGAACCGAACAGACCCCAATAAATTTAGTCTACCTTGATAACCACATTCCATCCGCACACCTTATTACACCACCACATGATGCATACCCATCTTGTTCGTTTCATGCTCGTCAGTATTAACCTTCACCCAGCCCTGCTGTAAAGGTTGCTATCCTATTGCATGAGCCGCGGCTAATGTTAAATTCCCTGCTGCATTAATAGATTGTTGTGTCTTCACCAATGCTAATGATGCACTTCTTTGCATCCGGTAACTTCAAACCAATAAGGGTCATGAATTTTCAAATGGGGATTCAAATACTACCGAGTTTCGCTCAGTCCAAAGGTTTCAAATGATCGCCTCAAATAGTAAGTTCCAATCCTTATCCTCTCTTACAAAGCTTCAAGGATTCGTGAGATTCAGCGTTACCCATGTTTTCATCTCCATAGACAAGTATTCTTGTAGGTGCTCCGGTCGAACTAGTCTCATCCATATTGATAATGCGATAGGGCAGAATCGAACTAGATGATTCGCATATTCTACCAACCATGTGCATTTTGGACAGCTACTATCGATAGTAAAGTTACGGCGTAACCATTTCACATTGGTCATTACCCTATCACATTCACAACATAAGAGCCACAAGAACATTTTACTTCTCTGAGGGCCACAAAATTTGTTTATAACCTTCCAGACCTTGTTCACATTTAGTAACATACCCCCTTGATTGGTTAAGGATTCGTAAGCCGACGGAACCGTAAAGGTCAAATCAGAGTTTAAACACCATCCCCCAGAAACGGCAGACATGGCCCTTTGACAGCAGCTATGTGAAGCAGGATGTCGGTCGAAAGAAAACGTTCAAACAAGGACCAACGCCATTCTCCAGTGAAGTCAACCATTACCGCAATGGTAACTTTATCCATTCCAATTGCACCTGCAGCTAAAACATGATTAATGAGCAAGGGTCGAACCAAAAATCAATATCCGTCCCACTCCCAATACACCTATGATCTAAAATTTCATAAGCTAATTTAATTGAGAACTATGATCTAAAATTTAAATTATCCAATCACCTATATACTAATATTTTTTATGTAATAAATAGATATATATTAAAATTTGATTCACTTTGACATAGCATATAAGTTATTCAATTCTCTTGAACAATTTCAAATGTCCTAGACAGATTACTTCAATTAAAAAAGAAGAGAACTTCAAGAAAACACTTCCAATTCCATTGTCAACAAAAGCATGCAATTGCAGTTAATCCCACTCAATACCTCCAAGATAATAACAAGACCATTAAAAGGAGATGATCGTCAATGCAATCATACTCATCCATCAGGCAGCGAAATTCAAGCTTTTGGCACATAAACCATTTTGCAAGAATCCAAATAAATAAGTAAAGAGCTGATCAGAGTAGTAGAAATTTTGCGCCTTTAGGTCGATTTGCCGACAGCATATCGTAGGCAAACCTTCTACCATCTTCTAGTTCCTTTATTTTTCGTTCATCAACCGGGGCTGCACGATACCGACGGGGAAGGCAACGGTTAATCGCAATGCTATCGAGATTCGGTGCAATGAGAGATAAGTAATAAACGAGAATACTATCTCCTGCAGCCCCAACAAAGCCAACTATTTCCACCTCCCGCAGCATCATGTGTTTTTCCTGCACGAGACTCAGTCGGTGACCTTCCTTGATTATACTCTTAATGCACCTTTCTTCAATCAATATATGTGCTTCCTCTGCATTCAGCTGATATCACGTAATATTTTAAAAATTAAGGTTCACCAATATGATAACAATTAGAAGCAATAATTATATTTACTTGGATCATGCATGCCTATACAATCTTTACTAGCTATTTTAGTTGATTAAATGCTCCCATGATATTAAACGTAAATTTGATGGAGTATAGAGTGAATTAACACAAAGTAAAACTTAATTATTAAATAAGTATTAAAATAACTTGTCATAACATAAAGAATAATTAGTACGAATTTAAATTTGAAATTAGAAAGGATCAGTAAAACTCCTAAAAAGAAGAATTAGTTTATCGGTAATTCATATACCAAGACGTGTAGGAAAAATATTTCTCTCACCAAAAGAAACATCAGAGTAACTAAGAAAATAGAATTAATTTTGCATAAGTCCAACCTAACAGACTGAAAACCTCCAATATATATGCACTCCCAAGTGACAATATGTAGAGTTAAACCATTTACCTCAACTTTAAATTTGTGCAACAAAGGCATATGTTTCATCAGATAGCACAACTTTACAAGCTCTGCTGTAGGTTTATATGGAAGACAACCGTTCCCAACTACTAATGTCAAGTATTGGAGGTTTGGAAAATTTGGCTGGATTGCCGAAATGCCCTTCAAATTGAATTAGCAAACAACCAAGATTACTTGTACCATAAAATCAAATCAAAACAGGATATATAGGTAAGTAACTGTGTATATACACAGATTGACCTGTTAATTAGATTAGCTTACCATTAAAAACAGGTACGGAATATGTAGCCACAGATTCACCAATTGGGAAGTTGCTAGACAGCTGGGAATGGATATATACCCGTCAGAGACCGGAAGCGACTCCCATTGTCCAGAATAAGATACATCACAAAGCTGAGGTACATACTTGAGATCTATGTGCACACGTCTCAATCCCCCAAATACAAAAGACACCAAATTTGGTGCATAAACCTCAATGCTTTCGAAGCACTCACAGAAGGATATATGCAAGTGTTTCAGCCTCAGTGATGAGCCACAAACACTTAAATGAGTAAGCAGTTTCGAGTGAGAGACATACAATTTTTCAAGCAAGGGACAATTCGAAAGGAAAGACTCCAGAATCTGACGGCTTACATCCACATGTTTCAAGCGAAGACTGATTAGGAACCTCATTCCATATGAACTGGAAAATTTCCATCCAAACCGGTAATTTCCACTGTCCCTTCGATAATTTGGTCTGCATGGTTCAAAATCCAGTTCTATACTTTTAACCTTCTTCATTAGTGCAATCTCAATCCATCCATCGATATATCGCCTATGTTGTTGGTTTAAATCAAAACAAACTCTCAACTCATCTATAGTTCCAGCTCTATGTGAGTCAAGAAATCGAGTAATCCATTTTACATAACCATCCCTTTCTTTTAGCAGCATCTTGGGATCCGACATTAATGTCTTTGAAGCATCAAAGTTTAGACTCCCACTAAAAAACAGACATAAATCTCGCCATTTCCGTGAAAGAACACAAGTTCGTAGCGCTTCTTTCAATGATAGAAGACATAAAATCCGAACAAGCAGATCTTCAGACAATCCACTTAATCTATCAATCAAATTGGCATCATGTTCCTTCCACAC
Source organism: Hibiscus tridactylites (assembly GCA_958450335.1). Classification (NCBI taxonomy): domain Eukaryota; kingdom Viridiplantae; phylum Streptophyta; class Magnoliopsida; order Malvales; family Malvaceae; genus Hibiscus; species Hibiscus tridactylites. The sequence continues at coordinate 2,222,515 of OY288285.1, read as the reverse complement.
ACAAAAAAAAAAAAAAAAACTGAATCTTCAAAATTCAAGGCATGAAAACACACTTTAAGAAGCATATAATTCTTAAACACATACTTAATTTGCATTCAGACAAGCAAAGTGAGCAGAGATGCAAAAGGTAACTTTCCATCGAATTGAACAATATATATCTCGAAGAAGAAATATCATTTAAAAGAATTCATTGTTTATTGAACTTACTGCAATCACATAAATGAAAGAAGGAAACTAATTTTATGATATTTCACAATTATTATACGATAAAAGCACAAACAAAGATTTGATTCTCACCGGATTGTGTAAATGTTTCCTGAATTTCTTTTTTGGTAGGCGTTCGATGGTTGACGGCGGCACCATGTTTGCGGCCCTAAGAGAGAAGTTAAAGTCTTGAGAGGAAGGTTGTTTACTTATTAGGGTTCAAATTTTGATCTTTATGGGTTAAACTAACTATTTGCCATTTGGCACCCACCTATTTCCTTATTTATGTTTACCAGATAATTTTCCTCTCATATACTCTGAAACAAGATAATAAAGGATAGGGAAAAAACTATCATAGAATTTCCATCGAGAAATCAGTTATTTTGTTTTAAACAGAAAATAGCAACAATACTTATTTACTTTTAAAATTACATTTTTACTCAAATAAACATTTAATTTTTATTTCATATCTAAAAAAACTTAAAATAATCAAAATTTTCATCTGAAATAAATTTTCACTACGAATATGAATTTATGTGAATAAAATGTTCAAAAATCAAAAGAACGAAAAGGTGATTAATTACTTGTTCATGTTTCCTGGAGTCAACTTCACCTTTTTGCATAGGTTTCCATCATCTTCAGCAAGGATGAAGCTTGGGAATTACCTGCCTTGAAGCATATAAAATCCCTGCTCAAAAGAATTAAAAATATCATCGTCCTCAAGGAAAAACAGAAGCAAAACAATCAAGAACAAAGTATGATGGGGAAACATATTCCTAACTGTAGATTAGGAGTGTTTAAAATATGCAAACCTAATAAGGTCGACACATGGGTGCTTCACCAGTCCATTTGGCTTCTTCGGGTTATAATAGAAATAAGCAATCATTAGGACCAATTCATCACCCTTGCGAAATTCTGTCAAGACCCTCAATAAATTGTAGCATCGAATAATGGAGTTCAGAGCAGTTTGACAGACCGACATTTTGTATAATACCAACCTCTCTCTCTGTACATGATCCTGTTTCCACGCAAAAACAAAACCTGGGGAATTCCCTGACTTTAAGAGCATATGCCAAATCTCTCTCAATATTGACATCCAGTTTGACTGCCTGTTTCCAGGAATATTCTGAGGCATTATCATCGACAGATAAATAATACAAAATAGTAGAACTGTAGAAGTAAATTTGGTACTTTCGATAACAAAATAGAACACAATCCACTTTCAAAAGCAACCAAATGGAGTGAGTGATTTGTACATAAACAAAACTTGTGTGTAACCAAATGGAGAGTCAATAAATTTGGTGGAGAGTAATTTATATTTCATCAACATAGTATTTTCAAATAAAAGACAGAGAGAAGATTCTTACCCGAGGTGGCAACCGGTCCATGGCATTCTGATATACCTGGATTGCCTTCTCTAGCTCTTTCGAAGACTTCCAACTGTGAGTTGCCCTATCAACAAAATCAAATTGATGTTTTTTCCTTATTAACTAGTAATTAAAATATTGCTTATGACAGATATTAGGAAAGGATTTGCTATAATAGGCACAATCACTCACAGGAAAAATTAAACTACATTCACAGGAAAAGAACAATTAGCGTGCTTGGATGGAAAGCAAAGCCATCCAACTCGAGACAGTTATTCTCGTTTATCCAGCTATCATCAATCTCTCCTTCCCAGATAATTTCGGAACCATCTTCACCCACCACATTTTTAATAGCATGCTGCTCAAAGTACTCTGAAGCCCTATTTTTCCCACCCAACATTCGCATCTAAAGGCCAATCTGGATCATCCTCTTCCACCACCATCTTCTTTCACCTTTTACCAACTTCACTATCCTTCTCATCCTCGCCTTATTCATTGCTACTGTCAAGATCAAACTCAGTTCCAAGTCTACCCTTCATCACATTTTCCTTATTCTAGAAAGCTTCCGGATTCTGCTGCCGGATTGATTCAAACATTCGCTCACGTGAGTCGTGTATAAAATCTTCGACGGCTACAGCTTCACTCCTACCAGCACATCTTGTATTCTTAGGAATGGTTGTTGCGAAGCTTTTATCGCGATTTTTCGTCTTTGTTATGGGAAACAACAGACTTTTGGTCCTTATTTCCTGTTTCAGGTTCAGATTTAGACTTCAATCAAGCTTCAGGACCAGGATCAGGATAAGGATCAGAGTTGGAATCGAAACTGACTTTTCTAGAAATAGCAAAGAAAGTGAATGCTCTTAAAAAACGGCTATGGCATACATGGGAGGGCCAGGTGCTGTACGAATGACTAAGAGAACTGTGAGTAACATTAGAAATAGACAACATGTAGTGAGAATTATTATAATTTTTCTCTATGCAAATCGGTGAAAAGGATTTGGGAAAGATAAAAATCTGAAAGGATAACATTTTCTCAACAACAAAGAATTCCCTAGCAGCAGTTAGAAGAGTTAAGTTAGCAAATGAATACACAACTTGTACCAACAATATAATAATGATGGGCAGGCCTAGGTGCCCAGAATTTGCTCCAATTTTCATCATTTTATTGACCCTTTTTTTCAATAATCATAATCAACCATGGAATTCAAAAACTCCAGCTGAGATTCTATACTCTTTTCAATCGAAAACCTATCACGAAAAGCAATAAGCAAACGAAATAAGTAATTAGCAGTGGGCAGTTCATCATGTAAATCAATTGTATATCTCGTAACCACAGCAATCATACAACATGCTTTACATACCCATTTCTCGATACAGGAATTCTCGTTTTCTATGAAGAAATCTAATGGAAAACTAACTTTACAACTGAAAGAAACAAAGAGTGCGGAAATTGAAAGAGTTAGTAGTAGGAATATAAGATTTTGTTTCCCTTTTTCTTTATCTCAAAAACGTTTGGAAAACTTAGGTTTAATGGAAAACTATGACTTACCCAGGTTGGATTTTGATTTTATTTGAAGAAATGGAACACTCCAATTCATCAAACTGAACAAATGCAGAACAAAGGATGAGCAAAGCATACACCACCAGTTGGCCAAAAAAAAAAAACTCTTTGATTATGCAAGTCCAACGGTACCGTTTTATTAACTGGAAGGACACTACATTTTTTTCTTCTAATTTTATGTTTTTATTTTAATAAATTAATGTCTTCAAGAAATGCTATTTTGAATGAGTATTCCCTTTTTGGAAAGGAAAACAACTCTTCATGTTGTTATTTAGAAAAATACCCTTCTTTCAACCACGTAATTAGAATTTGTGTTCTGTAAAATGAGAGTTTTAAATTCGCATTCTGCAGGACACGAATTTCGCCTACATGTCATTCCTCAATGATTGACCGATTTATTTAATTTTGGGCTTTTAGAATTCGCGTCCTGCAGGATACGAATTCTACGATATTTTCACCAATTTCTCGCAGTAAATACAACGGTTGAAAAATTAAATAACCGCGTTGTCGATCACTGAATTCGTGTTCTGCATAACGCGAATTCACTTCAATTCTCATTGGGGAATATCGTTGAATTCCTCTATAACTCTTTGCAGTTGTTCGTGCTAGAAGGTGAAAAATATCGTTGAATTCGCGTCCTGCAGAATGCGAATTCTAAAAACTCAGAATTAAATAAACTGACCAATCATTGGGGAATGACATGTAGGCAAAATTCGCGTCCTGCAGAACGCGAATTCTAAACTCTCGTTTTACAAAACGCAAAATCTGTCTACGTGGGCTGAAAGGGAAGTATTTTCTAAATAACAACCTGAGAGTTTGTTTTCTCAGATAATTCCCAAAAAATGAATATTCAAACAAAATTGCCTTCAAGAAAAGTTTTAAAATTTAAACTACCCTATCAATTATATACTAGTAATTTTTTGTATAATGGATATATATATATATATATGTTTAAATTTTGATTCACATGCTATTTTAGAATTTGATTAAAATATCTTAAACTTAGAAATAAATTTAAGACAAGATTATAAACTTGATTGAACATTTAAATAAAAAATTAATAATTCAATTGATTTTAACATATTAAATAAAATCATAAACTGTGTGAAGTGTTATGTTGAGTTCCAACCAATTAAATTTGATTTGAAATTCTTTTTATTCAAGTCATTATTTTTGAGAACTGTAAAAAAAAAAGTTTTTTTATTCAATTCTCTTGAACAATTTCAAATATCTCAGCAAGATTACTTCAACTAGGTATAGTGTTTAAATCTAAAAGAGTTAAAAGGGGTCTATTGAGCGAGTCGGTTGTAAGTTGAGTAGTGTTCGACTCGACTTGAAAATTGTTTGACTCATGCTCAACTCGATTTGATAAGCTTGATAAAACTTTGTTTGACCCGTGCTCGTTAAGCTCGGTAAATACTGAATGTTTTTGAAATTTCAACTCCAAAGAATTTATGTGTAAATTACTTAGTAAGCCAGTGGATTTTTCTAGAGTTTTCTACCTCCATTCAAACTTTTCGCAGCATAATTTTGTTAAAATAGTCACCAATAAATCGTAAAAAATTATAAAATAAATTAACGAGTTGCTCGCAAACTTATTGAGTCGACTTAGATCTTGTTAAACACGACCCGTTAAGATATCGAGTCGAGTTCAAGTCGATCGATGATCGAAATTTAACCGAGTGAAACTCAAACTGCTTGCGAGCTGCTCAACTCAATCAGCATCCCTATAAACAATCATTCAACTAGAGAACTTCAAGAAAAGACTTTCAATTCCTATGTCAACAAAAGCATGCAATTACAATTATTACAATTAGTCCCACTCAATACCTTAAGATAATAACAAGACCATTATAAGGAGATGATCATTAATGCAATCATACTCATCCATCAGCAGTGAAATTCAAGCTTTTGGCACATAAAACATATTGCAAGATTCCAAATAAATAGATAAAAAGTTTATCAGAGTAGTAGAAATTTGTCCCATTTAGGTTGATTTGCCGACAGCATATCGTAGCCAAACCTTCAACCTTCTTCTAGTGACTTTATTTTTCGTTCATCAATCGGGGCTGCACGATACCAATGGGATGGCAACGGTTAATCACAATGTTGTCGAAAATTGGTACAACGAGAGAAATAAACGACAACACTATCTGCTTGTTAAAGTTCTTACTTGAATACAAACTTAGAACATAAACTAAGAACAGAAAATATTAGAATGATTCAATTCATTTCATTATAATCTAAGCCTATGATATTCATAAACCATAGGTTATATATCAAGAGGTTATACGAAGAAAATTCTTCCCTTTGTTGAAAATAAGCCATGTGAAATTGCGAATGGCTAAAAATTATCGAGTAGAATCAGTTTATCGTTATTTCATATACCAAGACGTGTGGGTTGTTGGACAAATAGGATTAAACTCGAAATATGTAACCCCTAGTCCCGGTCTGGCCGGATGACCGGTCCGAGTAGGCTACACGGGGAAAACTAAAGCAAAACCCGTTAAGGTTCCCCCTCGGTTAGCAACCCTAATTTTATTTTCTTTTAACTTATCTTCTCTAATGGCACAATTGAGTCCTACGTGATCAAAACAGCGGAATAAAAATGAAGAAGACAATCATCCGAACCCAAAACGTCAATTAAACAGTCCAATTTTAATCCATTAAGCAGGCCGTTTCGAAACACCCTTGAGGCGTATCGAAACGCCTTGACCAGGCCAACTGCCCCAAGCCCATACGAAGAGGCCGTATCGAAACAGAAGTCAACCGTTCTGAAACACCCTCAACAGTCAACTTCTCGTGGTCAACGAGATTTTGACCGTTTCGAAACCCTTAGACCCGTTTCGAAACGCTTTCATCTCGGCAATTTCTCAGATTTCCAGTAGCCAAAATGTTTCGAACCCCGTATCGGAATAGGGGCTCACAGTGGCCAAACCGTATCGCAACACGTTCCGATACGGGGTCCCTGAAGCCTTACTCGTTCCGAAACGGCCCAGCTCGTTTCGAAACACGGGCTGTCTGCAACCTTTGAAAGCCAGACTTAGGCATTTTTCAACAAATCTAAAGGGCCTAAACGACCCCAAACAACACTCAGCATAAGCACACATGAACTAAAGGCATGGATCCTATGTTAGACATGCTCAAACACACAAGGCATAAATAAAACATCCATTCATGGCATTTACACAAAGGCAACATTTCGAATAAGGCATGCTTGAAGACTTAAAAGCCAAAAGACACATTTCAAGACAAATAGGTCAACATGCCATTCAAAAACAATTTAAACATCCATAAGGTATACATACACAAGCATTTGGCAAGACATATCATGTTTACAATCAAGTCAATCCTTAAACATCAAACCATACAGGAGTCGTACATAGCTCATACAAAACACACACTCTTGCCACATTGCTAAACTATTACATAATTGTTTAACCGTACTTGAGCAACAAAAACTTGGAAAGCCCCTTCACCTTGCTCCTAGCTAACACCACGCTAATGATCTGCATTGTTGAAAATGAGAGCGTAAGCTAGAAGCTTAGTGAGGATGCTCTAAAATCGAAAACATCAACAATGCAGGGTTCAAGCATGTAATCCCTTAATCTCATATACATCATACATAGGTAAATCAACGAGTAGACCTAGCTAGTCTTTCAAGAGTCATAATATGGCATTTCACATCATACTAGGCTCAAATATCACATATCAATATCATACATCACAATTATAAGAACAAGTTCAATTGGCCACTATTAGTTTACCCGGATGTGCAGATTTAATCTCAACAATCACTTTACCTCGGTGGGATTACACTCATCATCGGACCTTGCATGGGCGGGATTCCACTCATCACCACATGCCCTACGGATGGGATTCCACTCATCATCCCGTAGAATATAAATAAATTTCCGGTGGTGTAACACCCGGGTTTAGGGGTCGGGTGAAAATAATATTTTAATATTATTTTGGGTTCGGTTTTATAATTTAAATAATAAAATATTTTCATGGGCCTCGGGATTTCAAAATATTTGAGACTATGTTGGGCCTATCTCCTAAGCCCAAAAATCCATGGACTTTAGGGGATGATAGCTTTAGCCATTCATTAATGGTATTTGTGTAATATTTGGTCTTTACAAATAAAACCCATTTTTTTATTATATTATAATTCAAATAAACTCAAAGCTTCATCTTCTTCTTCTTCAAAGCACAAAATCAACGACAATGGGAGCCTTTCTCTCCATCTCACCATTTCATCCCATTTCTCCTTCATTCTTGGAGCTTTTTGAAAGGTAACCACGTTTTTTACTTGCTCTCATCTTCCTCTACTTGAAAGTACAAATAAATTTCATTTTTATCAATGTTTTAGAATTTGGGTTTTTGGAAGATTTGAATAAAAATGATATCTTTATTGTTTTTAACTTAAGATTTTGATTTAATATTGTTAGATATGGTGTTTATAAACTAAATGGATCAACATATATAATTTTTGAGGTGTTTTATAAGAATTCCCGAAATTGGGTTTTGGTGGGGTTTTAGGAGGGTTTTTAGATGAATTTTGGGTATGGTTTGTGTTGGAATTTGAGGGTTGATGTTAGGGTAGTAGTTGGGGGTTGTTTTGGAAGCATTTGGAAGTGTTAAATGTGTTGAAATCACAAGTTTTGGGCTGGGTATAAGGGCTGCTCGGATTTGGTGTTTTTGGGGGTTGTTCATGGTTTGAATTATTGTGTTGGTTGCTTGAATAGTGTTCCGGGTTTGCTACCTTAATTGGTGAATTGATTTGAGGTTATTTGAATTGTATTGAGGTTGTTTAGAAGCGAGAACTTGCGTTGGAGAAGCTTCAGGAAGAAATCTGGAAACTTGAAGGTGATGCTTGCTTGGTAGTTGAGCTTGGAGGTAGAGGTGAGTGGTTAAATATTTTTAAAATGGTTTTGAGTATTTGGTTCAAGCATGTGAACCTAGGATGGGCTTGGTAAACCCACTTAGAGTTGGGATTAGAGTGGTAGCCTAATCCCAAGCTTTGATTAGAGACTTTGGTTGCACTCTTTATTGGTTGTATATGCCTCGTGTTAAATTGTGATGGTGTTGATTATGTATATGTTGTATACATGTATGTTGAGGCATGTTTAATGCATTGTTATATGCGTGTTGATGATAGATATGATATGGTTATACACATGTGTAAAATATGATGTGATATGGTTGTTAATGATGTATATGTGGTGTTGACGTGTGAAATGATATTATGAGGTGATTGTATGATCTGAGGGTCATGGTGAGTACATGCTAGGCATGGAAATGTGGTTTGTGCATGACGGTGAGTCCTGGTGAGTACGTGCTAAGCACGGAAGTTATTATGAAATGGTATTGTGAAAGAGTAATGAAATGTGTAGTATTGGCACTAGTATGCTTGGGTACAAATGATCGATCATTAGGATGTCTAGTGTGCACACGTGAGTCAAAATGCGCGCGTGGTCTTGATGATGGTAGTCATCAAGATGGAGTACAGGTTCGCCCGGAAATCTTCATATATATATTAGTCGGTGATGAGTGGAATCCCATCAACGGGCGTGAGGATGAGTGGAATCCCCTCCGCGTGAGATGGGGCGTGAGGATGAGTGGAATTCCCTCCGCGTGAACGGTGATGAGTGTAATCCCACCGTCAGGTAATGGTAGAGTTGTTGGATGTGAGTTCCAACGATTATCCGCGTATTCGAGTCATAGCTAGGTGCCAATACGGATTGTGGTTTATGTTGCCAATATGTGATTAATTGTGAGCCAATGTGATTTGGGATGTGTTGCTAACATGGTTTAATATATGTGATTTCATATGTTGTGGATATAAACATGTTGAGCATGACATGATATTGAATATATGTTCATGCATCATTTATAATTATGGCTCGTGTGGATCAGAGGTAAGATCATGCATTTTATCTTGGTTGTAGCTCATGTTTGGACCCTGCATTGTCGAGGTTTGTTTTACGAGCTTACCCTCACTAAGCTTTCATGTTTACGCTCTCTTCTGTTCGACAATGCAGATAAATAACTTGTGGGTGGCAAAGGCAAGGAAAGGTCTCCAAGTGTTGCTTACGGTTAGCTCAAGTATGAAAGTTAAATTTAAAGATTGTAATAGTAAAACAATGGGATAGGTGTCGTGTTATGATGCTTTTGGAATATATTGTTGTTGTTGTTTAGGAACATGTTAGACTCCTCGTATGTGTTTGTTAATTTGGCTTTTGGGATGTATGCCTTGCTTGAAACCATGTTAGTATTTTGCTATCTAGAATTGCCTAAGTGTTGGTTATGTTAAAGCTTAATATCTATAATGACATGTATGAATGTGTGGCTTGTGATGATGTGCCGTGGTGTTTAGTCTTGTTATGATGTTGCTCAAGCATGCTTGTATGTTGTTTTGCCTTTAGAATTGTTGTTAGTGTGTTGTTGGAGGTTTTAGTGAGGTTTTGGGACACCCTTGTGCCTTAAAACAGCTAAAACCCGTCTGCAGACAGAGGGCATTTCGAAACGGGCTACCTCGTTTCGATACGGTCCCTTTGTTTTTGGCCGAGCGTTTCGGAACGGGCAGGGACCGTTCCGGTACACTTTTGCTACTGGAATTTTGAGAAATTGGCGAGATAAAGGTGTTCCGAAACGGGTCTATGATGTTTCGAAACGGTCAAATCTTGTTGACCACGAGAAGTTGACCGTTGGGGTCGTTTCGATACGGGTCACCCCTGTTTCAAAACGGGCTCCTCAGGTTGACCCTGGCCTGTTGACTAAGTAAAGGCGTATCGAAACACCCTAAGGGCGTTTCGATACGGCCTGCTGTAAAGGGTTAAAATGAGTTGTTTAAAGTGTTGTCTTGGTTGGTCAATGTTAGATGTTTGTGTTTCTGCTGTTGTGCTTTACATAGGACTAAATCATGCCTATAGACAAGATAAAGTTAAAAGAAATTTTCTGGGTCGTTAACCGAGGGGGAACCTTAACGGGTTTCGCTTCGGTTATCCCCGTGTGGCCTACTCGGACCGGTCATCCGACCAGACCGGGATGAGGGGGTTACAGGTGGAATGTTACATCACCGTACTCCTCCTTGATGACTCAACGTTATCAAGGCCACGTACGTTTTGACTCAATTTGTGTGCACACTAATCCTAATAATCGATCATTTACACCTGGTAAGTTAATTAGTGCCAATTTCATTTATCACATCTCAAATCCACCATTCATATCTCATGCTCATCACATACACATATCATGGTACACATGTGCAAATCAACCCACATTTCACAAGAGCAAATAGGCAAAGCATAAATAGCATTTAATGGAAATCAAAGAGCTAAGTTACCAATTTAACTCCACATAGAAATGACCTACCAAACACATTCCAACTCATACACTACACACACTTGAACCAACTTTAAAACACATTTAAAGTCACTCACCACCCTTCCTTAGTAACCAAAGCAAGCCTTCTACAAGCCCGGATTCGATCTCGTTGTCTCTCCAACGTCTCCTCTTGCTTCTAGCCAATAAAAAACGCATCCATTAACCTCAATCAATGCTAAAACTCAGTCATCAACTTAACTCTTAAGCTCAAGCCAAACCTCAACGATTTTCCAATCCAAATAACCACCCAAAAAGCCCAAGTCAAGGTCAAATTGATTAAATTTAATTTTACCGACTCGGACTTACGAACCCAACTAACTCCTAACCCCAAAACACGGGTGTTACAAAATAAATAAATTTAAATAAATGAAATATCGAAATTAACAGATCTGGAATAACTGAAAATAGTTGTTGAGGCCTGCACGAACATAGTTTTCTTAAGATAGATTCGACCACTCCTCAGTGTTTAAGTTCTTTAGTTGTCAGTCTCTCAGAACAATGCAACTTTTTGGGAGGATAAGAGATTTTTGAATTGTGTATAAAACCAAAAATAATCCATGTATTTGTAGGAGAAAATTAGGTTAAACATGAGAAATATTATTTCAATTTTGCCCCTAATCGGATAATTGAGTGGGTTGCAAGCAAATATTCGAATTTTAAATCTGAAAACATCCCTTAATTTTCGGGACAAACTGCTATTCAAAAGGAAAAAAATAATTAAAACGAGGTAAAATATTCGCAGGTCCACGTAGGGCCTGACTGGTCCAGACATTCGCGTCGCCCACATTGTGTGGGTGCGCCCCTACCTGAATAGGATTGGATTCGCACCCCCCTGCGTGAGAGGCACAAGTACATCTCAAGTCATTCAATAACCAAAAGTAGGGTAAGCAAATATAAACACTTCGCAATTCATTTATCCCATCCATGTGGGATACGAGGTTCAATTTCCTTTTTCCCTAATTCCCAACCTTCTTACTTTTGTCATCAATTTCTCATTCATTACTCAACCATTCTGAGCATATAAGATACTATTGTAAAGGTATCACAGAGTAGAATAAGATCCAATCGAATCCTTATTCGAATATCCACTTTTACTCATTCGAATTATGGCTCAAAGATACCATTTTCTCACGTTTTTTCAACAATCCCCCACATGAATGAAATTGATGCATTTCATCAAAACATTTTGACTCGATGGGGTGATAGTTTTTACGATTGATAGTTGCATAGGATAGGTAGGTGTCCACTCTTGAACCTTCCCTTATGAAAGTATATTTACTTTACTAGCTGCCGAGTAGATGTTATGTCCTTAAACTTTCTGTCGTTTGTGTAAATGATGATATAATTCACACAACTATCATTATGGCACGAGTTTAGTTCTCATGGTTATGTCCATATGGTCGTGGACATCGTCTAGTTCTGCGAGAGTTTGAGATAACTATGCCCTAATAGTCTCCTTAAAGTGACCCCAATTCACTCTTACATAGGTGATTTATGTTGCTCAGTTCAACGATGCATACAATGGTCATTAAAAGCATTGCTTAGCTTGTTTCGTTTTTAGTCACTGTTTACATCATAGGAATGGACTTGGGAGAGTAACCCCCCCTCCACAGTGACTGCACAATGTCTATGTGATTAGATTGTCCCTTTGAACCTAGATCTTGGGATCTCCAGTCAATTAGGTAAGGTTTCCTTCTCATAACGCCTTAAATTTCCATGGGCTTTAGTCTCATTCCTTTCGATGTTTTCTCAACATGATCTCGATTTAACCCTTTGGTTAGCGGATCCGCAATGTTATCCTTTGATTTGGCATAATTAACATAGATAACTCTATTTGAGATCAGTTGTCTAACGGTGTTATGTCAGTGACGCATATGTCTCGACTTATCATTGTACATACAATTTTGTGCCCTAGCAATCGTTTCTTGGTTATTGTAGTATATACATATTGTGGGCATAAATTTTGGCCATTCAAGAATATCCTCAAGAAATTGCCTAGGCCATTCGACTTTTTCTCCGCATTTATCTAGAGCAACAAACTCATATTCCATCGTGGATATGGTTATAATAGTTTGTCTTAGGGATTTCCATGACACGGCTCCTCCTCCCAAATTGAAGCCATGTCCACTTGTGCCTGTGGTATCTTGAATATTAGATATCCAAATGGCATCAGAGTATCCTTCAAACACAACAGGATCTTTGGAATATTGCAATCCGTAGTCTCGAGTATATCTGAGATATCTCAGTATCTTCGCAATTGCTTTCCAGTGGTTTTCACTTGGATTGCTTGTAAATCTGCTTAAACTGGTCACAATAAAGGCAATATCCGGTCTAAAGCAACTCATGAGGTACATAAGATTGCCTATAACCCTTACATATTCCACTTGGTCAATACTTTGGCCTTTGTTTTTGGACAAATGTTGACATGTGTCTATTGGAGTTTTGGCTATACTAGAATCATCCTTAGCAAATTTCTCAAGAATCTTGTCCACATAGTGTGACTAAGTTAATATGAGACGTATCGGCCAATCCCATATCCTTCATGTTAAATCTCGAATTTAACATATTTTGGTACGTTTTACGATCTGATTGTTGCTTCCAACAATGAGTATGTCATCAACATATAAACAAAGGATGGCATATCCAATGCCAGTGTTTTTTACATATATACATTTGTCACACTCGTTTATTTTGAAATTGTTTGTAATCATGACACTATCGAACTTCTTATGCCATTGTTTTGGCGTTTTTTTATGTTCGTATAATGACTTCACCAATCTACATACTTTCCTTTCTTTGCCTGAAACTATATGACCCTCAGGTTGTTCTATGTATATTTCTTCATCAAGGACTCCATTAAGAAATGTTGTCTTGACATCCATTTGATGTAGTTCTAGATTTCGTAAAGCGACAATTGCAAGTATCATCCTTATGAAGGTTATCTTTGATATAGGAGAGTATGTATCGAAATAGTCAAGGCCTTCCTTTTATCGGTAACCTTTTATCACCAATTAGCTTTGTATTTATCAATTGTTCCATATGCTTTCATTTTTCCTTTGAAAATCCATTTAGAACTTAGTGGTTTAACTCCCGGAGGAAGATCCACTAATTCCCACATATGATATTGTATGATGGAATTAATTTCACTCTTAATGGCATTCTTCCAAAGAGTGCCTTCAGATGAGCATATAACATCATTATACGTTTGAGGTTCCGCCTCTAGCATAAATGTTAAAAAATCTGATCCAAACAATTTTTCTACCCTTGCTCATTTACTTCTTCATGGCTCTATTTCAAGCTCAATCTTGTATGTGTTATCTTCATCGTTTGTCTCTAAAGTTTGTTTTATTGAACTTCGGCCAACTTCTCTCCCTTTACAAGGGAATATATTTTTTTAAAGAAATATGCATTCTTTGATTCCATTATCATGTTCTTGTGAATATCAGGATTGTTTGATTCATACACAAGAAACCGATAGGCATTGCTATGTTCAGTATAGCCAATGAAAATAGAATCCACAGTTTTTTTTTACCAATTTTCATTTTTTTTGGTAATGGGGCCATTACCTTGGCAAGACACCCCACATTTTCAAGTGTTGGTAGGAAGGTTTTCGTCATTTCCATAATTCATATGGTGTCTTATCCTTTTCCTTTCGGTGAATCTTATTCAAAAAGTAATTAGCTGAAAGAACAGATTCCCCCACATGTTCTGTGATAATCCAGAGCTTCCTAACAAAGCGTTCATCATCACTTTTAGAGTCTGGTTCTTCCATTTGGCTACTCCATTAGATTGGAGAGTGTATGGTGGTGTTACTTCGTGAATAATACCATGTTGCGAGCAATATTCACCAAATAGACTAACATTTTCACCACCACAATCACTTCTTACCATCTTAATATTTTTATTAAGTTGGTTTTCGACTTCCTGCTTAAAGAGTATAAATTTCTTTATAGCCTCATCTTTGCTCTTAAGCAAATACACATAGCAATATTTTTTCTATCGTCAATTAAGGTAATAAAAAAACTTATTTCCCCTCTTTTTGAATAAATTTCAAATCACATATATCGCTATGAATCAGATCAAGCGGTTCTGTCATTCTTTCAATAGATTGAAACGAATCCCTTATTAATTATTGATTCATTGGTGTGAGATTTCTATAAGGAGTTTAGCTACTCAAAGCTTTACAGTAGACTGTGTCTCAAACTTAGGCCCACCTTCACCCCAATCCTCAACTCCACCCCCCTCACTTTTTATGAATCTCTTGGCTTTAGTAAAGATCTATCGTTAAATGTCAAATTATCAACTTCTCAACTAATTATACGTAAGTAATCTCCTACAAATGTTGAAAAATATAAATACATTACCCAAAATAAATTAAAAGAACACAAAGAAGGAGGAACAAACCTGTAAAATTGTCTAGCGAGATCAGTAGAAGTTCATCCAAGACTTGACGAATGGTTCTGTTGGGGATTAGAATGTCCCAGTACTTAACCGCAGTGGGAGAAGAAGGAGGAGGAGCGTGTCGGTAAGTAGCTTGGAGCTGCATGGAGAGCAAAACAACAAAAATTTTCAAATAAAGCGAGGAAGGAAAGAAGCCTTATGTGCTTTCATTGTCAGCTCAGCTGCATCCATCTTGCTGCCGCTGTGGAGCTTGGTCTCCATAAGAAGAAAAAAACATACTAATGCACGCTCTTAGTTGAAAACTGGTTATTTTCATCTTTTTGGAAGTCATAATAAAGTTTTTTACATATTTATTATCTAAATTTAAACAGCTTTTATTACCAACACATCTTCCATATATTAGTATAATATTTATTTCCAATGCTTTGATACCAATAACTCGAATATGACGGATGTAAAGATTAAATAAATAAATATATAAAAAATATATTATATAAAGATGATGACTTAAAACAAAACCTTTCGGGCTTTTTTTATATGAAAATGACTTTTCGTTCTAATATCATAACAATTTTTGATGTGGCCATGCTCTCTATGCAACTTGGAGCTGCCTCCAGGCACGCTCCTACTTATGCTCCCATCGGAGAGTTATACTATACCACCATGTTTTTGAACACTCTCATAGCGAAAGTGTTGGTAGATCAATTACTCTCCTTAGATGGTTTTGTAGGTTTGTTTTTTATTATATGTGTTTATTTATTTTGGTTGGTTTAGATTGTGTTTATATTTTTTTCAACATTAATGTAACTCTTATGATGCTTTATGTAGGAGATTACTTACATAATATTTTTTTGAAAAGGTTACCAAGTTTTGGAATGGTGCCCTAGACTTTAAACCTAAATATGAATTCCTCGAACATGAAAATAACTAGTTTTAAACCATCATTTTGCACCAAAATGTTTTTTTCTTGGAGACCAAGCTTCGCATCGACAACAAGATGGATGCCAAAGAGCTGACGATATAAGCAAACAAGAATATTTTCCTAACTCACTTAATAGCAGACTCAATCCTTTTCTTAAGCTATAATATTTCTCAAATAAAGACCCAACTTCTCTGTACAGCCAGAATCACCAATATCCCTAATCACAAAAAAAGTGATCCAACTTTGCGAAATACAGCGTAGGCATAGTTAACCTTGTGGTAAAAGACACCCGAATTGGCCACAAGTTGGACTTCATCACCAAAAAAATGGTTTCAAATTCTAAGATTCTATATGAGAATTGAGTAATATAATGTGTTTTCACATCAATGAGGTAACAAAGTTAAGCAAAGACTTAAAGGTTATATAGTAGTTTCTTAGTTCCCCTGACAATATAATATTTTTGTAGAGCTCGATCACATCCTTGACGATTACTGATTACGACGATTCTGGCTGCAAGGAGAAGTAGGTTAAGAATTTAGACATATTTTTGCTGAAAAACATGATTTACTGCTCAATAAAGCGAGGAAGGAAAGAATCCTTGTTTGCTTTAATTGTCAGCTCAGCTGAATCTATCTCGCTATCATTGTGGAGCTTGGTCTCCATAAACAAAAACATGTTAGTACAAAATCTTGGTTGAAAACTGGTCATTTTCATCTTTTGAGAAGTAATAATAAAGTTTTTACGTATTTAATATTTAAACTTTAACAATTTTTACAATCAACGCATTTGCCATATATTAGTATATTGTTTGTTTTCAATGCTTTAATACCAATAACTCGACTATGGTGGATATAAAAATTAAATAAAGAAAGATAAGAAAAATATATTATATATATATATGATGGCTTAAAACATAACCTTTCAAGCTTCTTTTATATAAAAATGTCTTTTCGTTCTGATACCATAACAATCTTTGATATGACTTTGCTCTCTATACAACTTGGAGCTTCCTCCGGCTCCTACTCATTCTCTCATCAGAGAGTAGTGGGGCAGGGGCAGCAGACACCACAACCTGTGGTGCAAAGGCAGCAGACACCACAACATGTGGGGCAGGGGCAGCATGCACCACAACCCGAGATGTCCTTACACGGCGAGGAACAAATTCTATAACCTCACCAGCAGTATGGGAAGGGAGAACCTCAACCCGGGGAGAAGTGGGAGGGGTCTAGCGGAGAGTGAGATCTCCAGGGGAGATACTGAGAACCAGTCTACGATGCACTGATGAGGGCATCTCAATACCAAAAAGACCGAGAGGGGACTCTTTATTTTTGAGTGGGCTGGGATCAACCCTAGTAGAACAGTGAGGGTGAGGGGCAAAAGGGGCGACAGAAGCTCGAGGAGCAGAAGTGTCGGTGGTAGAGGCAGCTACTTTAAGGAAATTAGAGGCAGGAGAAGCTATAGTATTGGTAGCGGCAGCTACTCTAAGGAAATTAATAGCGACAGTAAAAAAATAAAGCAGAATATCATCGACGATAGTTGTATCGAGAGAAGATGTAGTGTTGGTAGCGGCAGCTTCTATAAGGAAAGTAGTAGAAGCTTGATTGTTGGTAGCGGAAGTGAGAACATTTCCTCCAATGATGGTAGTAGCCGTGTGAGTGGTGGAAGGAACAACATCTGTGACATTTATCTTTTTTTTAATTTTCACAAAAAAAATATATGTATCTAGACCACAGTCGTGGTACAGAATGCAGTGCCAATGGCAAGATCCTGCGAAAAAACAATTGTTTAGGTTTTTTTGATAGCAAAATATTAATCCTTAGAAAACTAGGTTGAACTACATTGGAAAACTTTTTTGAGCAAAAAGCAGGCCGGCATAAGGTACATAAGACTGCCTATAACCCTTACATATTCCACTTGGTCAATACTTTGGCCTTTGTTTTTGGACAAATGTTGACATGTGTCTATTGGAGTTTTGGCTATACTAGAATCATCCTTAGTAAATTTCTCAAGAATCTTGTCCACATAGTGTGACTGAGTTAATATGAGATCTTCAGATGACCGTTTGATTTGGATCTCCAGAATCGTATCGACCAGTCCTATATCCTTCATGTTAAATCTCGAATTTAACATATTTTGGTACGTTTTACGATCTGATTGTTGCTTCCAACAATGAGTATGTCATTAACATATAAACAAAGGATGGCATGTCCAATTCATGTATTTTTTACATATATACATTTGTCACAATCGTTTATTTTAAAATTGTTTGTAATCATGACACTATCGAACTTCTCATGCCATTGTTTTGGTTTTTTTAAGTCCGTATAATGACTTCACCAATCTACATACTTTCCTTTATTGGCCTGAAACTACATGACCCTCAGGTTGTTCTATGTATATTTCTTCATCAAGGACTCCATTAAGAAATGTTTCTTGACATCCATTTGATGTACTTCTAGATTTCGTAAAGCGGCAATTGCAAGTACCATTCTTATGAAGGTTATCTTTGATATAGAAGAGTATGTATCGAAATAGTCAAGGCATTCCTTTTATCGGTAACCTTTTATCACCAACTAGCCTTGTATTTTTATCAATTGTTTCATATGCTTTCATTTTCCATTTGAAAATCCATTTAGGACTTAGTGGTTTAACTCCCAGAGGAAGATCCACTAGTTCTCGCGTATGGTATTGTATGATGGAATCAATTTTACTCTTAATGGCATCCTCCCAAAGAGTGCCTTCAGATGAGCATATAACATCATTATACGTTTGAGGTTCCGCCTCTAGCAAAAAAGTTAGAAAATCTGATCCAAACGATTTTTTTACCATTTCTCATTTACTTCTTCGTGGCTCTATTTCAAGCTCAATCTCTTCTATTCTATCTTCACCGTTTGTCTCTAAAGTTTGTTTTATTGAACTTAGACCAACTTCTCTCCTTTTACAAGGGAATATATTTTTGGGAAAACTACACCGGTTGTCCCCAAATTATTACCGTTTTCTTATTTTGGTCCCTAAACTATGTTTTTCGGCAAAACCATCCCTTCTGTTACATAGTTGTCCTGTTTTGGTCCCCCGACGTTAAATAGCTAATGATTTTGCTGACGTAGAATTTTTTAAATATTTTTAATAATTTCTCTCTCCTCTTAAAAAAATGCCACATCAGCAAAACCGTTAGCTATTTAACGCCGGTGGCTAAAACAGGAGAACTATGTAACAAAAGGGACGATTTTGCCGAAAAACATAGTTTGGGGACCAAAATAGAAAAATGGTAATAGTTTAGGGACCACCGGTGTAGTTTTCCCTATATTTTTAAAGAAATATGCATTCTTTGATTCCATTATCATGTTCTTGTGAATATCATGATTGTTTAATTCACACACAAGAAATCGATAGGCATTGCTATGTTCAACATAGCCAATGAAAATACAATCCATGATTTTTTGACCAATTTTCATTTGTTCTGGTAATGGGGGCCATTACCTTGGCAAGACATCCTCATTTTCAAGGGTCGAACCAAAAATCGATATCCGTCCCACTCCCAATACACCTATGATCTAAAATTTCATAAGCTAATTTAACTGAGAACTATGATCTAAAATTTAAATTAACCAATCACCTATATACTAATATTTTTTTATGTAATAAATAGATATATATTAAAATTTGATTCACTTTGACATAGCATATAAGTTATTCAATTCTCTTGAACAATTTCAAATGTCCTAGACAGATTACTTCAACTGAGTACAGAGTTGAAGTCTGAAACAATCATTCAATTAAAAAAGAAGAGAACTTCAAGAAAACATTTCCAATTCCATTGTCAACAAAAGCATGCAATTGCAGTTAATCCCACTCAATACCTCAAGATAATAATAAGACCATTAAAAGGAGATGATCGTCAATGCAATCATACTCATCCATCAGCAGCGAAATTCAAGCTATTGGCACATAAACCATTTTGCAAGAATCCAAATAAATAAGTAAAGAGCTAATCAGAGTAGTAGAAATTTGGCGCCTTTAGGTCGATTTGCCGACAGCATATCGTAGGCAAACCTTCTACCATCTTCTAGTTCCTTTATTTTTCGTTCATCAACCGGGGCTGCACGATACCAACGGGGAAGGCAACGGTTAATCACAATGCTATCGAGATTCGGTGCAATGAGAGATAAGTAATAAACGAGAACACTATCTCCTGCAGCCCCAACAAAGCCAACTATTTCCACCTCCCGCAGCATCATGTGTTTTTCCTGCACGAGACTCAGTCGGTGACCTTCCTTGATTATACTCTTAATGCACTTTTCTTCAATCAATATATGTGCTTCCTCTGCATTCAGCTGATAACACATAATATTTTAAAAATTAAGGTTCACCAATATGATAACAATTAGAAGCAATAATTATATTTACTTGGATCATGCATGCCTATACAATCTTTACTAGCTATTTTAGTTGATTAAATGCTCTCATGATATTAAACGTAAATTTGACGGAGTATAGAGTGAATTAACACAAAGGAAAACTTAATTATTAAATAAGTATTAAAATAACTTGTCATAACATAAAGAATAATTAGTACGAATTTAAATTTGAAATTAGAAAGGATCAGTAAAACTCCTAAAAAGAAGAATTAGTTTATCGAAATTCATATACCAAGACGTGTAGGAAAAATATTTCTCTCACCAAAAGAAACATGAGTGTAACTAAGAAAATAGAATTAATTTTGCATAAGTCCAACCTAACAGACTGAAAACCCCTAATATATATGCACTCCCAAGTGACAATATGTAGAGTTAAACCATTTACCTCAACTTTAAATTTGTGCAACAAAGGCATATGTTTCATCAGATAGCACAACTTTACAAGTTCTGCTGTAGGTTTATATGGAAGACAACCGTTCCCAACTACTAATGTCAAGTATTGGAGCTTTGGAAAATTTGGCTGGATTGCCGAAATGCCCTTCAAATTGAATTAGCAAACAACCAAGATTACTTGTACCATAAAATCAAATCAAAACAGGATATATAGGTAAGTAACTGTGTATATACACAGATTGACCTGTTAATTAGATTAGCTTACCATTAATAACAGGTAATGAATATGTAGCCACAGATTCACCAATTGGGAAGGTGCTAGACAGCTGGGAATGGATACATACCCGTCAGAGACCGGAAGCGACTCCCATTGTCCAGAATAAGATACATCACAAAGCTGAGGTACATACTTGAGATCTATGTGCACACGTCTCAATCCTCCAAATACAAAAGACACCAAATTTGGTGCATAAACCTCAATGCTTTCGATGCACTCACAGAAGGATATATGCAAGTGTTTCAGCCTCAGTGATGAGCCACAAACACTTAAATGAGTAAGCAGTTTCGAGCGAGAGACATACAATTTTTCAAGCAAGGGACAATTCGAAAGGAAAGACTCCAGAATCTGACTGCTTACATCCACATGTTTCAAGCGAAGACTGATTAGGAACCTCATTCCATATGAACGGGATAATTTCCATCCAAACCGGTAATTTCCACTGTCCCTCCAATTATTTGATCCGCATGGTTCAAAATCCAGTTCTAGACTTTTAACCTTCTTCATTAGTGCAATCTCAATCCATCTATCGATATATCGCCTATGCTGTTGGTTTAAATCAAAACAAACACTCAACTCATCTATAGTTCCAGCTCTATGTGAGTCAAGAAATCGAGTAATCCATTTTACATAACCATCCCTTTCTTTTAGCAGCTTCTTGGGATCCGACATTAATGTCTTTGAAGCATCAAAGTTTAGACTCCCACTAAAAAACAGACATAAATCTCGCCATTTCCGTGAAAGAACACAAGTTCGTAGTGCTTCTTTCAATGATAGAAGACATAAAATCCGAAGAAGCAGATCTTCAGACAATCCACTTAATCTATCAATCAAATTGGCATCATGTTCCTTCCATACACAAAAAAAAATTACTGAATCTTCAAAATTCAAGGCATGAAAACACACTTTAAGAAGCATATAATTCTTAAACACATACTTAATTTGCATTCAGACAAGCAAAGTGAGCAGAGATGCAAAAGGTAACTTTCCATCGAATTGAACAATACATATCTCGAAGAAGAAATATCATTTAAAAGAATTCATTGTTTATTGAACTTACTGCAATCACATAAATGAAAGAAGGAAACTAATTTTATGATATTTCACAATTATTATACGATAAAAGCCTCAACAAAGATTTGATTCTCACCGAATTGTGTAAATGCTTCCGGAAATTTTTTTTTGGTAAGCGTTCGATGGTTGACGGCGGCACCATGTTTGAGGCCCTAAGAGAGAAGTTAAAGTCTTGAGAGGAAGGTTGTTTACTTATTAGGGTTCAAATTTTGATCTTTATGGGGTAAACTAACTATTTGCCATTTGGCACCCACCTATTTCCTTATTTATGTTTACCAGATAATTTTCCTCTCATATACTCTGAAACAAGATAATAAAGGATAGGGAAAAAACTATCATGGAATTTCCATCGAGAAATCAATTATTTTGTTTTAAACAAAATAGCAACAATACTTATTTACTTTTAAAATTACATTTTTACTCAAATAAACATTTAATTTTTATTTCATATCTAAAAAAACTTTTAAAATAATCAAATTTTTCATCTGAAATAAATTTTCACTACGAATATGAATTTATGTGAATAAAATGTTCAAAAATCAAAAGAACGAAAACGTGATTAATTACTTGTTCATGTTTCCTGGAGTCAACTTCACATTTTCGCATAGGTTTCCATCATCTTCAGCAAGGATGAAGCTTGGGAATTACCTGCCTTGAAGCATATAAAATCTCTGCTCAAAAGAATTAAAAATATCATCGTCCTCAAGGAAAAACAGAAGCAAAACAATCAAGAACAAAGAATGATGGGGAAACATATTCCTAACTGTAGATTAGGAGTGTTTAAAATATGCAAACCTAATAAGGTCGACACATGGGTGCTTCACCAATCCATTTGGCTTCTTCGGGTTATAATAGAAATAAGCAATCAATTGGACCAATTCATCACCCTTGCGAAATTCTGTCAAGACCCTCAATAAATTGTAGCATCAAATAAAGGAGTTCAGAGCAATTTGACAGACCGACATTTTGTATAATACCAACCTCTCTCTCTCTGTACATGATCCTGTTTCCACGGAAAAACAAAACCTGGGGCATTCCCTGACTTTAATAGCAATGCCAAATCTCTCTCAATGTTGACATCCAGTTTGACTGCCTGTTTCCAGGAATATTCTGAGGCATTATCATCGACAGATAAATAATACAAAATAGTATAACTGTAGAAGGAAATTTGGTACTTTCGATAACAAAATAGAACACAATCCACTTTCAAAAGCAACCAAATGGAGTGAGTGATTTGTACATAAACAAAACTTGTGTGTAACCAAATGGAGAGTCAATAAATTTGGTGGAGAGTAATTTATATTTTATCAACATAGTATTTTCAAATAAAAGACAGAGAAGATTCTTACCCGAGGTGGCAACCGGTCCATGGCATTCTGATATACCTGGATTGCCTTCTCTAGCTCTTTCGAAGTCTTCCAACTGTGAGTTGCCCTATCAACAAAATCAAATTGATGTTTTTTCCTTATTAACTAGTAATTAAAATATTGCTTATGACAGATATTAGGAAAGGATTTGCTATAATAGGCACAATCACTCACAGGAAAAATTAAACTACATTCACAGGAAAAGAATGATTAGCGTGCTTGGATGGAAAGCAAAGCCATCCAGCTCGAGACAGTTATTCTCGTTTATAAAGCTATCATCAATCTCTCCTTCCCAGATAATTTCGGAACCATCTTCACCCACCACATTTTAAATAGCATGCTGCTCAAAGTACTCTGAATCCCTATTTTTCCCACCCAACATCTGCATCTAAAGGCCAATCTGGATCATCCTCTTCCACCACCATCTTCTTTCACCTTTTACCAACGTCAATATCCTTCTCATCCTCGCCTTATTCATTGCTACTGCCAAGATCAAACTCAATTCCAAGTCAACCCTTCATCACATTTTCCTTATTCTAGAAAGCTTCCGGATTCTGCTGCCGGATTGATTCAAACATTCGCTCAAGTGAGTCGTGTATAAAATCTTCGACGGCTACAGCTTCACTCCTACCAGCACATCTTGTATTCTTAGGAATGGTTGTTGCGAAGCTTTTATCGCGATTTTTCGTCTTTGTTATGGGAAACAGCAGACTTTTGGTCCTTATTTCCTGTTTCAGGTTCAGATTTAGACTTCAATCAAGCTTCAGGACCAGGATCAGGATAAGGATCAGAGTTGGAATCGAAACTGACTTTTCTAGAAATAGCAAAGAAAGTGAATGCTCTTAAAAAACGGCTATGGCATACACTGGAGGGCCAGGTGCTGTACGAATGACTAAGAGAACTATGAGTAACATTAGAAATAGACAACATGTAGTGAGAATTATTATAATTTTTTTCTACGCAAATCGGTGAAAAGGACTTGGGAAAGATACCAATCTGAAAGGATAACATTTTCTCAACAACAAAGAATTCCCTAGCAGCAGTTAGAAGAGTTAAGTTAGCAAATGAATACTCAACTTGTACCAACAATAATAATGATGGGCAGGCCTAGGTTCCCAGAATTTGCTCCAATTTTCATCATTTTATTGACCCTTTTTTTCAATAATCATAATCAACCATGGAATTCAAAAACTCCAGCTGAGATTCTATACTCTTTTCAATCGAAAACCTATCACGAAAAGCAATAAGCAAACGAAATAAGTAATCAGCGGTGGGCAGTTCATCATGTAAATCAATTGTATATCTCGTAACCACAGCAATCATACAACATGCTTTACATACCCATTTCTCGATACAGGAATTCTCGTTTTCTATGAATATATCTAATGGAAAACTAACTTTACAACTGAAAGAAACAAAGAGTGCGGAAATTGAAAGAGTTAGTAGTAGGAATATATGGTTTTGTTTCCCTTTTCTCTATCTCAAAAACGTTTGGAAAATTTAGGTTTAATGGAAAACTGCGACTTACCCCAGGTTGGATTTTGATTTTATTTGAAGAAATGGAACACTCCAATTCATCAAACTGAACAAATGCAGAACAAAGGATGAACAAAGTATACACCCACCGGTTGGCAAAAAAAAAAAAAAAAAACCTTTGATTATGCAAGTCTAACGGTACCGTTTAATTAACTGGAAGGACACTACATTTTTTTCTATTTTTTTCTTCTAATTTTATGTTTTTATTTTAATAAATTAATGTCTTCAAGAAAAGCTTTAAAATTTAAACTACCCTATCAATTATATACTAATAATTTTTTATATAATAGATATATATGTTTAAATTTTGATTCACATGCTATTTTAGAATTTAATTAAAATATCTTAAATTTAGAAATAAATTTAAGACAAGATTGTAAACTTGATTGATCAGTTAAATAAAAAATTGATAATTCAATTGATTTTAACATATTAAATAAAATTAGAAATTGTGTGAAGTGTTATGTTGAGTTACAACCAATTAAACTTGATTTGAAATTCTTTCTATTCGAGTCATTACTTTTGAGAACTGTAAAATAAAAGTTTTTTTTATTTAATTCTCTTGAACAATTTCAAATATTTTAGCAAGATTACTTCAACTAAGTATATTGTTTAAATCTAAAAGAGTTAAAAAAGGTATATTGAGCGAGTCGGTTGTGAGTTGAGTAGTGTTCGACTCGACTAAAAAATTGTTTGACTCATGCTTATTTCAATTCGATAAGCTTGATAAAACTTTGTTTGACCCATGCTCGTTAAGCTCGGTAAATACTGAATGTTTTTGAAATTTCAACTCCAAAGAATTTATGTGTAAATTACTTAGTAAGCCACTGGATTTTTCTAGAGTTTTCTACCTCCATTCAAACTTTTAGCAACATAATTTTGTTAAAATAGTCACCAATAAATCATAAAAAATTAAAAAATAAATTAACGAGTTCAAGTCGATCGTTAACCGAAATTTGACCGAGTGTTACTCAAACTGCTTGTGAGCTGCTCAACTCAATCAACATCCCTATAAACAATCATTCAACTAGAGAACTTCAAGAAAAGACTTTCAATTCCTATGTCAACAAAAGCATGCAATTACAATTAGTCCCACTCAATACCTTAAGATAATAACAAGACCATTATAAGGAGATGATCATTAATGCAATCATACTCATCCATCAGCGGTGAAATTCAAGCTTTTGGCACATAAAACATATTGCAAGATCCCAAATAAATAAATAAAAAGTTGATCAGAGTAGTAGAAATTTGCCCCATTTAGGTTGATTTGCCGACAGCATATCGTAGCCAAACCTTCTACCTTCTTCTAGTGACTTTATTTTTCGTTCATCAATCGGGGCTGCACGATACCAATGGGATGGCAACGGTTAATCACAATGTTGTCGAAAATTGGTACAACGAGAGAAATAAACGACAACACTATCTGCTTGTTAAAGTTCTTACTTGAATACAAACTTAGAACATAAACTAAGAACAGAAAATATTAGAATGATTCAATTCATTTCATTATAATCTAAGCCTATGATATTCATAAACCATAGGTTATATATCAAGAGGTTATACGAAGAAAATTCTTCCCTTTGTTGAAAATAAGCCATGTGAAATTGCGAATGGCTAAAAATTATCGAGTAGAATCAGTTTATCGTTATTTCATATACCAAGACGTGTGGGTTGTTGGACAAATAGGATTAAACTCGAAATATGTAACCCCTAGTCCCGGTCTGGCCGGATGACTGGTCCGAGTAGGCCACACGGGGAAAATCGAAGCAAAACTCGTTAAGGTTCCCCCTCGGTTAGCAACCCTAATTTTATTTTCTTTTAACTTATCTTCTCTAATGGCACATTTGAGTCCTACGTGATCAAAACAGCGGAATAAAAATGAAGAAGACAATCATCCGAACCCAAAATGTCAATTAAACAGTCCAATTTTAATCCATTAAGCAAGCCGTTTCGAAACACCCTTGAGGCGTATCGAAACACCTTGACCAGGTCAACTGCCCCAAGCCCATACGAAGAGGCTGTATCGAAACGGAAGTCAACCATTCTGAAACACCCTCAACAGTCAACTTCTCGTGGTCAACAAGATTTTGACCGTTTCGAAACCCTTAGACATGTTTCGAAACGCTTTCATCTCGGCAATTTCTCAGATTTCCAGTAGCCAAAATGTTTCGAACCCCGTATCGGAACAGGGGCTCACAGTGGCCAAACCGTATCGCAACACGTTCCGATACGGGGTCCCTGAAGCCTTACTCGTTCTGAAATGGCCCAGCTCGTTTCGAAACACGGGCTGTCTGCAACCTTTGAAAGCCAGACTTAGGCATTTTTCAACAAATCTAAAGGGCCTAAACGACCCCAAACAACACTCAGCATAAGCACACATGAACTAAAGGCGTGGATCCTATGTTAGACATGCTCAAACACACAAGGCATAAATAAAACATCCATTCATGGCATTTACACAAAGGCTACATTACGAATAAGGCATGCTTGAAGACTTAAAAGCCAAAAGGCACATTTCAACACAAATAGGTCAACATGCCATTCAAAAGCAATTTAAACATCCATAAGGCATACATACACAAGCATTTGGCAAGACATATCATGTTTACAATCAAGTCAATCCTTAAACATCAAACCATATAGGAGTCGTACATAGCTCATACAAAACATACACTCTTGCCACATTGCTAAACTATTACATAATTGTTTAACCATACTTGAGCAACAAAAACTTGGAAAGCCCCTTCACCTTGCTCCGAGCTAACACCACACTAATGATCTGCATTGTTGAAAATGAGAGCGTAAGCTAGAAGCTTAGTGAGGATGCTCTAAAATCAAAAACATCAACAATGCAGGGTTCAGGCATGTAATCCCTTAATCCCATATACATCATACATAGGTAAATCAACGAGTAGACCTAGCTAGTCTTTCAAGAGTCATAATATGGCATTTCACATCATACTAGGCTCAAATATCACATATCAATATCATACATCACAGTTATAAGAACAAGTTCAATTGGCCACTATTAGTTTACCCGGATGTGCGGATTTAATCTCAACAATCACTTTACCTCGGTGGGATTACACTCATCATCGGACCTTGCATGGGCGGGATTCCACTCATCACCACATGCCCTACGGATGGGATTCCACTCATCATCCTGTAGAATATAAATAAATTTATGGTGGTGTAACACCTGGGTTTAGGGGTCGGGTGAAAATAATATTTTAATATTATTTTGGGTTAGGTTTTATAATTTAAATAATAAAATATTTTCATGGGCCTCGGGATTTCAAAATATTTGAGACTATGTTGGGCCTATCTCCTAAGCCCAAAAATTCATGAACTTTAGGGGATGATAGCTTTAGCCATTCATTAATGGCATTTGTGTAATATTTGGTCTTTACAAATAAAACCCATTTTTTTAGGGTTTTATTTTGATGCACAAGTTGTGTAAATTTTTTTTACACATTCCTTTTATAAAATTTAAAATCTAAATCACAAACCCTAGCAACCTAAAACCTAAGCCCTAAATCCTAAACTCTAAATTCTAAATTCTACCCATAAACCTTAAATTATATACCCTACATACTAAACCCCTAAACCCTAAACCCTAAACCCTAAAATTAAAGGGCTTGTGTAAACTAAAGTTTACACAAGCTTGTGCATCAAAGTATTTTCCTTTTTTTAATTATATTATAATTCAAATAAACCCAAAGCTTCATCTTCTTCTTCTTCAAAGCACAAAATCAACGACAATGGGAGCCTTTCTCTCCATCTCACCATTTCATCCCATTTCTCCTTCATTCTTGGAGCTTTTTGAAAGGTAACCACGTTTTTTACTTGCTCTCATCTTACTCTACTTGAAAGTACAAATAAATTTCATTTTTATCAATGTTTTAGAATTTGGGTTTTTGGAAGATTTGAATAAAAATGATATCTTTATTGTTTTTAACTTAAGATTTTGGTTTAATATTGTTAGATATGATATTTATAAACTAAATGGATCAACATATATAATTTTTGAGGTGTTTTATAAGAATTCCCGAAATTGGGTTTTGGTGGGGTTTTAGGAGGGTTTTTAGATGAATTTTGGGTATGGTTTGTGTTAGAATTTGAGGGTTGATGTTAGGGTAGTAGTTGGGGGTTGTTTTGGAAGCATTTGGAAGTGTTAAATGTGTTGAAATCACAAGTTTTGGGCTGGGTATAAGGGCTGCTCGGATTTGGTGTTTTTGGGGGTTGTTCATGGTTTGAATTATTTTGTTGGTTGCTTGAATAGTGTTCCGGGTTTGCTACCTTAATTGGTGAATTGATTTGAGGTTATTTGAATTGTATTGAGGTTGTTTAGAAGCGAGAACTTGCGTTGGAGAAGCTTCGGGAAGAAATCCGGAAACTTGAAGGTGATGCTTGCTTGGTAGTTGAGCTTGGAGGTAGAGGTGAGTGGTTAAATATTTTTAAAATGGTTTTGAGTATTTGGTTCAAGCATGTGAACCTAGGATGGGCTTGGTAAAACCACCTAGAGTTGGGATTAGAGTGGTAGCCTAATCCCAAGCTTTGATTAGAGACTTTGGTTGCACTCTTTATTGGTTGTATATGCCTCGTGTTAAATTGTGATGGTGTTGATTATGTATATGTTGTATACATGTATGTTGAGGCATGTTTGATGCATTGTTATATGCGTGTTGATGATAGATATGATATGGTTATACACATGTGTAAAATATGATGTGATATGGTTGTTAATGATGTACATGTGGTGTTGACGTGTGAAATGATATTATGAGGTGATTGTATGATCCGAGGGTCATGGTGAGTACATGCTAGGCATGGAAATGTGGTTTGTGCATGACGGTGAGTCATGGTGAGTACGTACTAAGCACGGAAGTTATTATGAAATGGTATTGTGAAAGAGTAATGAAATGTGTAGTATTGGCACTAGTATGCTTGGGTACAAATGATCGATCATTAGGATGTCTAGTGTGCACACATGAGTCAAAATGCGCGCGTGGTCTTTATGATGGTAGTCATCAAGATGGAGTACGGGTTCGCCCGGAAATCTTCATATATATATTAGTCGGTGATGAGTGGAATCCCATCGACGGGCTTGAGGATGAGTGGAATCCCCTCCGCGTGAACGGTGATGAGTGTAATCCCACCGTCAGGTAATGGTAGAGTTGTTGGATGTGAGTTCCAACGGTTATCCGCGTATTCGAGTCATAGCTAGGTGCCAATACGGATTGTGGTTTATGTTGCCAATATGTGATTAATTGTGAGCCAATGTGATTTGGGATGTGTTGCTAACATGGTTTAATATATATGATTTCATATGTTGTGGACATAAACATGTTGAGCATGACATGATATTGAATATATGTTCATGCATCATTTATAATTATGGCTCGTGTGGATCGGAGGTAAGATCATGCATTTTATCTTGGTTGTAGCTCGTGCTTGGACCCTGCATTGTCGAGGTTTGTTTTACGAGCTTACCCTCACTAAGCTTTCATGCTTACGCTCTCTTCTGTTCGACAATGCAGATAAATAGCTTGTGGGTGGCAAGGGCAAGGAAAGGTCTCCAAGTGTTGCTTACGGTTAGCTCAAGTATGAAAGTTAAATTTAAAGATTGTAATAGTAAAGCAATGGGATAGGTGTCGTGTTATGATGCTTTTGGAATATATCGTTGTTGTTGTTTAGGAGCATGTTAGACTCCTCGTATGTGTTTGTTAATTTGGCTTTTGGGATGTATGCCTTACTTGAAACCATGTTAGTATTTTGCTATCTAGAATTGCCTAAGTGTTGGTTATGTTAAAGCTTAATATCTATAATGACATGTATGGATGTGTGGCTTGTGATGATGTGTCGTGGTGTTTAGTCTTGTTATGATGTTGCTCAAGCATGCTTGTATGTTGTTTTGCCTTTAGAATTGTTGTTAGTGTGTTGTTGGAGGTTTTAGTGAGGTTTTGGGACACCCTTGTGCCTTAAAACAGCTAAAACTCGTCTGCAGACAGAGGGCGTTTCGAAACGGGCTACCCCGTTTCGATACGGTCCCTTTGTTTTTGGTCGAGCGTTTCGAAACGGCCAGGGACCGTTCCGGTACACTTTTGCTACTGGAATTTTGAGAAATTGGCGAGATAAAGGTGTTCCGAAACGGTCAAATCTCGTTGACCACGAGAAGTTGACCGTTGGGGGTCGTTTCGATACTGGTCACCCCTGTTTCGAAACGGGCTCCTCAGGTTGACCCTGGCCTGTTGACTAAGTCAAGGCGTATCGAAACACCCTAAGGGCGTTTCGATACGACCTGTTGTAAAGGGTTAAAATAAGTTGTTTAAAGTGTTGTCTTTGTTGGTCGATGTTAGATGTTTGTGTTTCTGTTGTTGTGCTTTACATAGGACTAAATCATGCCTATAGACAAGATAAAGTTAAAAGAAATTTTATGGGTCGTTAACCGATGGGGAACCTTAACGGGTTTCGCTTCGGTTATCCCCGTGTGGCCCACTCGGACCGGTCATCCGACCAGACCGGGACGAGGGGGTTACATTTGTTGGTATCAGAGCCTAAGATTACCGAGACCTTGGGCAGGTAAGTGAGGTAAGTTTAAGTTTAAATTGATATGCACGGTGTTTGCTTGCTCTGTAAGTATGGCTTCTTGTATGACAAGTATGTTGATTGCTTGTTTAAAAGCATGTTGTTTGTTATCCGTGTATGATGTGATGAATGATTAATTAATTGAGAATGCATGTTGTTTGATAGTACGCATATGTTTGCTTGTTTAGCAAGTAAGCCTTGTTATATGCTCGGTTGAGCATGTATGTGTGCTGATTTGTTTGAAACATGTTGAGTAGAGTCCCATTGCTTCTATTACATCGGAAAAAGGATTTTAAGTGAGGGAAATCATACTTGAGCCACTTGGACCTTTCCTTTGCTAACCCAACTTGTATGTTAAATTGTTGATTGATTTATTGCTTTTAGTAGGTTTAGGGCCAATGTGTGTGGGTCGTGAATCGGTAAGTGGAAATTGTTGTTTTTGAAAATGTGGAGGATGTGGAGGAAGTTCTTTGCTATAGTTAGAGGAGTATGGTTGTACCGGAGTTGAGGTACAATTTGTTTGCTCAAATCCGCGTGCACGTGAGTTGATTCTTATTGGTGAGGGACGATGAGACCGATTCTGGTATTAGTTGGTGAAAAGAAGTGAAGACCTATGAGTGGGGGTCAGAGTAGTGTCGATGTTTTATCGAATAAGCCCTTGGAATAGTATTAAGTTGGTTTCCTCCGGTTGATTCTCAATCCGTGCTTTTGTATATCGTTAGCAAGTATGCAAGTTGAACATGCCTGGTGAAGTGTTAGTTGGTGACCGTTGGGGTTTGGCCTATGATTTTAATGCAAGACAGCTGGTCAATGTCCGTGAGTGGGAGCTAGTTTGTGTGATTGGGTCAGTGTACGTTGAGTTGTTTTCCAGCAAGCGGAAGAGATGAAGTCACTTCCGATATAGTTGAGCCGAGAAGGGAGCCTTGAGCTTTGACTTCAGAATTGTTTGGTAGGGGTAGAACAAGTCCAGCAAGACTGTTTGTGTGGGATCAGAATTGAGTCTTGAAGTTACGAGATGCTCTAAGAACAGTTTAGAAGAGTCAGATTTTGTTGAAGAACCAGTCTGAAAACAAGAGAACCGAAGACTATCAGTTGTGTACATGTGAAGTTGCAATTTCTGCGAATACCTCATTTTGCGTGAGCATGTAAGAAATTGGATATCCTTGTTGAGACCTTAGATGTAGGGACACATGTGACTAGCCTTTTTGGGAGATAGTAGTGATCAGAAAGATGTACAGAAGATGTTGTTGGTGGTTCGGAGTTACTAGTTTCTAGTTGATGTGAAGTGATTGTCTTCCTACGGTTTCGATATACCTTTTTGACATGGTTTGGCTTGTAGAGCACAAGGTTAGGATATACATTTAGACAAAGAGAGAGTTGCCTTGAAGTTGCATCTTTCTGTGAGACTGTAATGGTAGGTGAGGATGTGAGCTTCTTATCGAATGTGGAACCAGCTTTAGAGGTAAAGGATTGATTGATTTTAGTTGACAGGCTTGTCTAGCAAATGTGATTGATTTGATTTTGAACGAAGATTAGATCGCAGAATGTTAGAATAGCTTGTGTTTTCTTTTCCTAGAAGTGTTTGGAAGAATTGTCGGCTTATCTCTTGTTTAGAGGGGAAGAGTTTGATATTGAGTCCGTCTTCGAGTTTGCTCATGTTTTGATTGCTCTATATCTTATAATTTCCGTAAGAATTGAGAACGTTGAAGAATTAATTAGACCTTAGGTTCATCAGGCCTAGTGTATCATCTCATAGTTCTACTGTGTAATATGTGAGGAAGAAAGGAGACAATACGAGAATGTGTTTAGATTTCAGACAGTTGGAACAAGTGACAGTGAATGATTAGTATCCGTTTCCGAGTGTCAGTGATCTGTTGGTCAGTTAGTGTGTGCTTCAGTCTAATCGAAGATTAGTTTGAGATCCGTTTACTACCAGTTGAAAGTGAGAAAAGTTGAAGTACCGAAGACAACTTTAGGGGCAAGATGTGATCGCTTTGAGTTCCGAGTTATGTCGTCTTGTTTGACTAGTGTGTTAGTTACTTTTATAGAGATGTTGAGCGGAATAATTTCCTGAGTTCTTTGATCAGTTGACCACGAGAAGTTGACCGTTGGGGGTCGTTTCGATATAGGTCACCCCTGTTTCGAAACGGGCTCCTCAGGTTGACCCTGGCCTGTTGACTAAGTCAAGGCGTATCGAAACACCCTAAGGTTGTTTCGATACGGCCTGCTGTAAAGGGTTAAAATGAGTTGTTTAAAGTGTTGTCTTGGTTGGTCGATGTTAGATGTTTTTTTTTCTGCTGTTGTGCTTTACATAGGACTAAATCATGTCTATAGACAAGATAAAGTTAAAAGAAATTTTCTGGGTTGTTAACCGAGGGGAACCTTAACGGGTTTCGCTTCGGTTATCCCCGTGTGGCCCACTCGGATCGGTCATCCGACCAGACCGGGACGAGGGGGTTACAGGTGGAATGTTACATCACCGTACTCCTCCTTGATGACTCAACGCTATCAAGGCCACGTACGTTTTGACTCAATTTGTGTGCACACTAATCCTAATGATCGATCATTTACACCCGGTAAGTTAATTAGTGCCAATTTCATTTATCACATCTCAAATCCACCATTCATATCTCATGCTCATCACATACACATATCATGGTACACATGTGCAAATCAACCCACATTTCACAAGAGCAAATAGGCAAAGCATAAATAGCATTTAATGGAAATCAAAGAGCTAAGTTACCAATTTAACTCCACATAGAAATGACCTACCAAGCACATTCCAACTCATACACTACACACACTTGAACCAACTTTAAAACACATTTAAAGTCACTCACCACCCTTCCTTAGTAACCAAAGCAAGCCTTCTACAAGCCCGGATTCGATCTCGTTGTCTCTCCAACGTCTCCTCTTGCTTCTAGCCAATCAAAAACGCATCCATTACCTTCAATCAATGCTAAAACTCAGTCATCAACTTAACTCTTAAGCTTAAGCCAAACCTCAACAATTTTCCAATCCAAATAACCACCCAAAAAGCCCAAGCCAAGGTCAAATTGATTAAATTTAATTTTACCGACTCGGACCTACGAACCCGACTAACTCCTAACCCCAAAACACGGGTGTTACAAAATAAATAAATTTAAATAAATGAAATATCAAAATTAACAGATCTGGAATAACTGAAAATAGTTATTGAGGCCTGCACGAACATAGTTTTCTTAAGATAGATTCGACCACTCCTCAGTGTTTGAGTTCTTTAGTTGTCAGTCTCTCAGAACAATGCAACTTTTTGGGGAGGATAAGAGATTTTTGAATTGTGTATAAAACCAAAAATAATCCATGTATTTATAGGAGAAAATTAGGTTAAACATGAGAAATATTATTTCAATTTTGCCCCTAATCGGATAATTGAGTGGGTTGCAAGCAAATATTCGAATTTTAAATCCGAAAACATCCCTTAATTTTCGGGACAAACTGCTATTCAAAAGGAAAAAAATAATTAAAACGAGGTAAAATATTCGCAGGTCCACGTAGGGCCCGACTGGTCCAGACATTCGCGTCGCCCACATTGTGTGGGTGCGCCCCTACCTGAATAGGATTGGATTCGCACCCCCCTGCGTGAGAGGCACAAGTACATCTCAAGTCATTCAATAACCAAAAGTAGGGTAAGCAAATATAAACACTTCGCAATTCATTTATCCCATCCATGTGGGATACGAGGTTCAATTTCCTTTTTCCCTAATTCCCAACCTCCTTACTTTTGTCATCAATTTCTCATTCATTACTCAACCATTCTGAGCATATAAGATAGTGTTGTAAAGGTATCACAAAGTAGAATAAGATCCAATCGAATCCTTATTCGAATATCCACCTTTACTCATTCGAATTATGGCTCAAAGATACCATTTTCTCACGGTTTTTCAACAATCCCCCACATGAATGAAATTGATGCATTTCATCAAAACATTTTGAGTCGATGGGGTGATAGTTTTTACGATTGATAGTTGCATAGGATAGGTAGGTGTCCACTCTCAAACCTTCCCTTGTGAAAGTATATTTACTTTACTAGCTGCCGAGTAGACGTGATGTCCTTAAACTTTCTGTCGTTTGTGTAAATGATGATATACTTCACACAACTATCATTATGGCACGACTTTAGTTCTCATGGTTATGTCCATATGGTCATGGACATCGTCTAGTTCTGCGAGAGTTTGAGATAACTATGCCCTAATAGTCTCCTTAAAGTGACCCCAATTCACTCTTACATAGGTGATTTATGTTGCTCAGTTCAACGATGCATACAATGGTCATTAAAAGCATTGCTTAGCTTGTTTCATTTTTAGTCACTGTTTACATCATAGGAATGGACTTGGGAGAGTAACCCCCCCACACACAGTGACTGCACAATGTCTATGTGATTAGATTGTCCCTTTGAACCTAGATCTTGGGATCTCCAGTCAATTAGGTAGGGTTTCCTTCTCATAACGCCTTAAATTTCCATGGGCTTTAGTCTCATTCCTTTCGATGTTTTCTCAACTTGATCTCGATTTAACCCTTTGGTTAGCGGATCCGCAATGTTATCCTTTGATTTGGCATAATTAACATAGATAACCCTATTTGAGATCAGTTGTCTAACGGTGTTATGTCAGTGACGCATATGTCTCGACTTATCATTGTACATACAATTTTGTGCCCTAGCAACCGTTTCTTGGTTATTGTAGTA
This sequence comes from Hibiscus tridactylites, assembly GCA_958450335.1. NCBI lineage: Eukaryota > Viridiplantae > Streptophyta > Magnoliopsida > Malvales > Malvaceae > Hibiscus > Hibiscus tridactylites. The sequence continues at coordinate 2,186,286 of OY288285.1, read as the reverse complement.
TATGCATATTGTGGGCATAAATTTTGGCCATTCAAGAATATCCTCAAGAAATTGCCTAGGCCATTCGGCTTCTTCTCCGGATTTATCCAGAGCAACAAACTCATATTCCATCGCTGATCTGGTTATAATAGTTTGTCTTAGGGATTTCCATGACACGGTTCCTCCTCCCAAATTGAAGACATGTCCACTTGTGCCTTCGGTATCTTGAATATTAGATATCCAAATGGCATCGGAGTATCCTTCAAACACAACAGGATCTTTGGAATACTGCAATCTGTAGTCTCGAGTATATCTGAGATATCTCAGTATCTTCACAATTGCTTTCCAGTGGTTTTCACTTAGATTGCTTGTAAATCTGCTTAAACTGCTCACAATAAAGGTAATATCCGGTCTAATGCAACTCATAAGGTACATAAGACTGCCTATAACCCTTACATATTCCACTTGGTCAATACTTTGGCCTTTGTTTTTGGACAAATGTTGACATGTGTCTATTGGAGTTTTGGCTATACTAGAATCATCCTTAGCAAATTTCTCAAGAATCTTGTCCACATAGTGTGACTAAGTTAATATGAGACGTATCGGCCAGTCCCATATCCTTCATGTTAAATCTCGAATTTAACATATTTTGGTACGTTTTACGATCTGATTGTTGCTTCCAACAATGAGTATGTCATCAACATATAAACAAAGGATGGCATATCCAATGCCTGTGTTTTTTACATATATACATTTGTCACACTCGTTTATTTTGAAATTGTTTGTAATCATGACACTATCGAACTTCTTATGTCATTGTTTTGGCGTTTTTTTATGTTCGTATAATGACTTCACCAATCTACATACTTTCCTTTCTTTGCCTGAAACTATATGACCCTCAGGTTGTTCTATGTATATTTCTTCATCAAGGACTCCATTAAGAAATGTTGTCTTGACATCCATTTGATGTAGTTCTAGATTTCGTAAAGCAACAATTGCAAGTATCACCCTTATGGAGGTTATCTTTAATATAGGAGAGTATGTATCGAAATAGTCAAGGCCTTCCTTTTGTCGGTAACCTTTTATCACCAACTAGCCTTGTATTTATCAATTGTTCCATATGCTTTCATTTTTCCTTTGAAAATCCATTTAGAACTTAGTGGTTGAACTCCCGGAGGAAGATCCACTAATTCACACATATGATATTGTATGATGGAATTAATTTCACTCTTAATGGCATTCTTCCAAAGAGCGCCTTTAGATGAGCATATAACATCATTATACGTTTGAGGTTCTACCTCTAGCATAAAGGTTAAAAAATCTGATCCAAACAATTTTTCTACCCTTGCTCATTTACTTCTTCATGGCTCTATTTCAAGCTCAATCTTGTATGTGCTATCTTCATCGTTTGTCTCTAAAGTTTGTTTTATTGAACTTCGGCCAACTTCTCTCCCTTTACAAGGGAATATATTTTTTTAAAAGAAATATGCATTCTTTGATTCCATTATCATGTTCTTGTGAATATCAGGATTGTTTGATTCATACACAAGAAACCGATAGGCATTGCTATGTTCAGTATAGCCAATGAAAATAGAATCCATAGTTTTTTTTACCAATTTTCATTTTTTTTTGGTAATGGGGTCATTACCTTGGCAAGACACCCCACATTTTCAAGTGTTGGTAGGAAGGTTTTCGTCATTTCCATAATTCATATGGTGTCTTATCCTTTTCCTTTTGGTGAATCTTATTCAAAAGGTAATTAGCTGAAAGAACAGCTTCCCCCACATGTTCTGTGATAATCCAGAGCTTCCTAACAAAGCGTTCATCATCACTTTTAGAGTCTGGTTCTTCCATTTGTCTACTCCATTAGATTGGAGAGTCTATGGTGGTGTTACTTCGTGAATAATACCATGTTTTGAGCAATATTCACCAAATAGACTAACATATTCACCACCACAATCACTTCTTACCATCTTAATATTTTTATTAAGTTGGTTTTCGACTTCCTGCTTAAAGAGTATAAATTTCTTTATAGCCTCGTCTTTGCTCTTAAGCAAATACACATAGCAATATTTTTTTCTATCGTCAATTAAGGTAATAAAAAAACTTATTTCCCCTCTTTTTGAACAAATTTCAAATCACATATATCGCTATGAATCAGATCAAGCGGTTTTGTCATTCTTTCAATAGATTGAAACGAATCCCTTATTAATTATTGATTCCCTGGTGTGAGATTTCTATAAGGAGTTTAGCTACTCAAAGCTTTACAGTAGACTGTGTCTCAAACTTAGGCCCACCTTCACCCCAATCCTCAACTCCACCCCTCACTTTTTATGAATCTCTTGGCTTTAGTAAAGATCTATCGTTAAATGTAAAATTATCAACTTCTCAACTAATTATACGTAAGTAATCTCCTACAAATGTTGAAAAATATAAATACATTACCCAAAATAAATTAAAAGAACACAAAGAAGGAGGAACAAACTTGTAAAATTGTCTAGCGAGATCAGTAGAAGTTCATCCAAGACTTGACGAATGGTTCTATTGGGGAATAGAATGTCCCAGTACTTAACCGCAGTGGGAGCAGGAGGAGGAGGAGCGTGTCGATAAGTAGCTTGGAGCTGCATGGAGAGCAGAACAACAAAAATTTTCAAATAAAGCGAGGAAGGAAAGAAGCCTTATGTGCTTCCATTGTCAGCTCAGCTGCATCCATCTTGCTGCCGCTGTGGAGCTTGGTCTCCAGAAGAAGAAAAAAACATACTAATGCACGCTCTTAGTTGAAAACTGGTTATTTTCATCTTTTGGGAAGTCATAATAAAGTTTTTAGATATTTATTATCTAAATTTAAACAGCTTTTATTACCAACACATCTTCCATATATTAGTATAATATTTATTTCCAATGCTTTGATACCAATAACTCGAATATGACGGATATAAAGATTCAATAAATAAATATATAAAAAATATATTATATAAAGATGATGGCTTAAAACAAAACTTTTCGGGCTTCTTTTATATGAAAATGACTTTTCGTTCTAATATCATAACAATTTTTGATGTGGCCATGCTCTCTATGCAACTTGGAGCTGCCTCCAGGCACGCTCCTACTTATGCTCCCATCGGAGAGTTATACTATACCACCATGTTTTCGAACACTCTCATACCGAAAGTGTTGGCAGATCAATTACTCTCCTTAGATGGTTTTGTAGGTTTGTTTTTTATTATATGTGTTTATTTATTTTGGTTGGTTTAGATTGTGTTTATATTTTTTTCAACATTAATGTAACTCTTATGATGCTTTATGTAGGAGATTACTTACATAATATTTTTTTTGAGAAGGTTACCAAGTTTTGGAATGGTGCCCTAGACTTGAAACCTAAATATGAATTCCTCGAACATGAAAATAACTAGTTTTAAACCATCATTTTGCACCAAAATGTTTTTTTCTTGGAGACCAAGCTTCGCATCGACAACAAGATGAATGTCAAAGAGCTGACGATATAAGCAAACAAGAATACTTTCCTAACTCACTTAATAGCAGACTCAATCCTTTTCTTAAGCTATAATATTTATCAAATAAAGACCCAACTTCTCTATACAGCCAGAATCACCAATATCCCTAATCATAAAAAAAAGTGGTCCAACTTTGCGAAATACAGCGTAGGCATAGTTAACCTTGTGGTAAAAGACATCCGAATTGGCCACAAGTTGGACTCCATCACCAAAAAAATGGTTTCAAATTCTAAGATTCTATATGAGAATTGAGTAATATAATGTGTTTTCACATCAATGGGGTAACAAAGTTAAGCAAAGACTTAAAGGTTATATAGTAGTTTCTTAGTTCCCCTGACAACATAATATTTTTGTAGAGCTCGATCACATCCTTGACGATTACTGATTACGACGATTCTGGCTGCAAGGAGAAGTAGATTAAGAATTTAGATATATTTTTGTTGAAAAACATGATTTACTGCTCAATAAAGCGAGAAAGGAAAGAATCCTTGTTTGCTTTAATTGTCAGCTCAGCTGAATCTATCTCGCTATCATTGCGGAGCTTGGTCTCCAAAAACAAAAACATGTTAGTACAAAATCTTGGTTGAAAACTGGTCATTTTCATCTTTCGAGAAGTAATAATAAAGTTTTTACGTATTTAATATTTAAACTTTAACAATTATTACAATCAATGCATTTGCCATATATTAGTATATTGTTTGTTTCCAATGCTTTAATACCAATAACTCGACTATGGCGGATATAAAAATTAAATAAAGAAAGATAAGAAAAATATATTATATATATGATGGCTTAAAACATAACCTTTCAAGCTTCTTTTATATAAAAATGTCTTTTCGTTCTGATACCATAACAATCTTTGATATGACTTTGCTCTCTATGCAACTTGGAGCTACCTCCGGCTCCTACTCATTCTCTCATCAGAGAGTAGTGGGGCAGGGGCAGCAGAGACCACAACATGTGGTGCAAAGGCAGCAGACACCACAACATGTGGGGCAGGGGCAGCATGCACCACAAACCGAGATGTCCTTACACGACGAGGCATAAATTTTATAACCTCGCCAGTAGTATGGGGAGGGAGAACCTCAACCCGGGGAGAAGTGGGAGGGGTCTGGCGGAGAGTGAGATCTCCAGGGGAGATACTGAGAACCAGTCTACGATGCACTGATGAGGGCATCTCAATACCAAAAAGACCGAGAGGGGACCCTTTATTTTTGAGTGGACTGGGATCAACCCCAGTAAAACAGTGAGGGTGAGGGGCAAAAGAGGCGACAGAAGCTCGAGGAGCATTAGTGTCGGTGGTAGAGGCAGCTACTCTAAGGAAATTAGAGGCAGGAGAAGCTATAGTGTTGGTAGCGGCAGCTACTCTAAGGAAATTAATAGCGACAGTAGAAAAATAAAGCAGAATATCATCGACGATAGTTGTATCGAGAGAAGATGTAGTGTTGGTAGCGACAACTTCTATAAGGAAAGTAGTAGAAGCTTGATTGTTGGTAGCGGAAGTAAGAACATTTCCTCCAATGATGGTAGTAGTCGTGTGAGTGGTGGAAGGAACAACATCTGTGACATTTATCTTTCTTTTAATTTTCAAAAAAAAACATATGTATCTTGTCCACAGTCGTGGTACACTACGAATGCAGTGCCAATGGCAAGATCCTGCGAAAAAACAATTCTTTAGGTTTTTTTGCTAGCAAAATATTAATCCTTAGAAAACTAAGTTGAACTACATTGGAAATTTTTTTGAGCAAAAAGCAGGCCGACATACATAGATTAAAGAAAATACATACAAAAAAATTTAAAACGAACAATTAGAAAATAAAACTACGTTCCTTAAAAAACTAGGTTGAACCACATAAAATTTAATAAAAAATGAGTAATACCTTCAAGTCCACCAAGATTTCTTGCACGCCATCGCAATTTAACAACGCAGACATGGCTGTTTTTTCCTTCGAGATTTACGTCTTTCTTACGAAAAGATGTATGCTTATAGTTTCATTTGTGAATTTTAATTTTCTAATCATAACTTATCTTAAATCTTCATTTATTCAATCCTCACCAATACTTTTTTATATCAAAAATTACTTATTTGTTTAAGATTGTGATATATCAAATAATATTGCCAATTTCGTATCTAAGATTGTATCGTTTGGTATCAGAAAAAATGTTAATCAAGTAAGTATTATTTATTTTGTGAATTTTAATTTTTTAATTTAATTAAAATAATTCAATTATCAAAATAGGAGATAATGCAAAAAATGATAAGAAGTAAAAGTCACTAATTAACGAAAGAAAGTTTTCAGAATTTAATTAACGTTATTCGTCCCCAATTGAATCTATCTCTTTTTGACTGAATAAGAAAAAATAAACTTTTATTTAAAAAATCTAGAAAAAGACGGTGACTTTAATACTTGTTACCCCCATTATTTTGAATTTTTAATTCACTGGTGTGAGGTTTTTAGAAGGAGTTTTGCTACTCAGAGATTTGCAGTAGACTCTGTCTCGAACTTATGCCCACTTTCAACCCAATCCTCAACTCCACCCCCTTCACTTTCTTATGAATCTCCTGTTTTTAGTATAGATATATCGTTAAATGTTAAATTCTTATCTTCTTAACTAATTATACATAAGTAATCTCCTACAAAAGTTGAAAAAAAAATATAAACAAATTACCAAAAATAAATTAAAAGAACACAAAGGAGGAGGAAGAAACCTGTAAAATCGTCTAGAAGAATCAGTAGGAGTTCAGCCAATACTTGAATAAAAGTTATGTTGGGGAATAGAGTGTCTCATTACTTATCCGCGGTGGGAGCAAGAGGAGGAGGAGCGTGTCGGTAAGCAGCTTTGAGATATCTGAGATATCTCAGTATCTTCGCAATTGCTTTCCAGTGGTTTTCACTTGGATTGCTTGTAAATCTGCTTAAACTGCTCACAATAAAGGTAATATCCGGTCTAATGCAACTCATAAGGTACATAAGACTGCCTATAACCCTTACATATTCCACTTGGTCAATACTTTGGCCTTTGTTTTTGGACAAATGTTGACATGTGTCTATTGGAGTTTTGGCTATACTAGAATCATCCTTAGCAAATTTCTCAAGAATCTTGTCCACATAGTGTGACTAAGTTAATATGAGACCTTCAGATGACCGTTTGATTTGGATCCCCAGAATCGTATCGACCAGTCCCATATCCTTCATGTTAAATCTCGAATTTAACATATTTTGGTACGTTTTACGATCTGATTGTTGCTTCCAACAATGAGTATGTCATTAACATATAAACAAAGGATGGCATGTCCAATGCATGTATTTTTTACATATATACATTTGTCACACTCGTTTATTTTAAAATTGTTTGTAATCATGACACTATCGAACTTCTCATGCCATTGTTTTGGCTTTTTTAAGTCTGTATAATGACTTCACCAATCTACATACTTTCCTTTATTGGCCTGAAACTACATGACCCTCAGATTGTTCTATGTATATTTCTTCATCAAGGACTTCATTAAGAAATGTTTCTTGACATCCATTTGATGTACTTCTAGATTTCGTAAAGCGGCAATTGCAAGTACCATTCTTATGAAGGTTATCTTTGATATAGGAGAGTATGTATCGAAATAGTCAAGGCATTCTTTTTATCGGTAACCTTTTATCACCAACTAGCCTTGTATTTATCAATTGTTTCATCTGCTTTCATTTTCCATTTGAAAATCCATTTAGGACTTAGTGGTTTAACTCCCAGAGGAAGATCCACTAATTCCCGCGTATGGTATTGTATGATGGAATCAATTTTACTCTTAATGGCATCCTCCCAAAGAGTGCCTTCAGATGAGCATATAACATCATTATACGTTTGAGGTTCCGCCTCTAGCAAAAAGGTTAGAAAATCTGATCCAAACGATTTTTCTACCATTTCTCATTTACTTCTTCGTGGCTCTATTTCAAGCTCAATCTCTTCTATTCTATCTTCACCGTTTGTCTCTAAAGTTTGTTTTATTGAACTTAGACAAACTTCTCTCCCTTTACAAGGGAATATATTTTTGGGAAAACTATACTGGTTGTCCCCAAATTATTATCGTTTTCCTATTTTGGTCCCTAAACTATGTTTTTCGGCAAAATCATCCCTTCTGTTACATAGTTCTCCTGTTTTGGTCCCCCGACGTTAAATAGCTAATGATTTTGCTGACGTGGCATTTTTTAAATATTTTTAATCATTTCTCTCTCCTCTTAAAAAAATGCCACGTCAGCAAAACCGTTAGCTATTTAACGCCGGTGGCTAAAACAGGAGAACTATGTAACAGAAGGGACGATTTTGCCGAAAAACATAGTTTGGGGACCAAAATAGGAAAATGGTAATAGTTTGGGGACTACCGGTGTAGTTTTCCCTATATTTTTAAAGAAATATGCATTCTTTGATTCCATTATCATGTTCTTGTGAATATCATGATTGTTTGATTCACACACAAGAAATCGATAGGCATTGCTATGTGCAGCATAGCCAATGAAAATACAATTCATGGTTTTTTGACCAATTTTCATTTGTTTTGGTAATGGGGGGCCATTACCTTGGCAAGACATCCTCATATTTTCAAGTGTTGGTAGGAAGGTTTTTGTTCTTTTCAAAATTTATATGGTGTCTTATCCCTTTTTCTTTCAGTGAACCTTATTCAAAAGGTAATTAGCTGAAAGAACAACTTCCCCCACATGTTCTGTGATAATCTAGAGCTTCCTAACAAAGCGTTCATCATCACTTTTAGAGTCCGGTTCTTCCATTTGGCTACTTCATTAGATTGATGAGTGTATGGTGGTGTTACTTCGTGAATAATACCATGTTGCGAGCAATATTCACCAAATAGACTAACATATTCACCACCACGATCACTTCTTACCATCTTAATCTTTTTATTAAGTTGGTTTTCGACTTTCTGCTTAAAGAGTATAAATTTCTTTATAGCCTCGTCTTTGCTCTTAAGCAAATACACATAGCAATATCTTTTGCTATCGTCGATTAAGGTAATAAAAAACTTATTTCCCTTCTTCTTTGAACAAATTTCAAATCACAAATATCGCTATGAATCAGATCAAACGGTTATGTCATTCTTTCAATAGATTGAAATGAATCCCTTATTAATTATTGATTCACTGGTGTGAGGTTTCTAGAAGAAGTTTAGCTACTCAGAGCTTTGCAGTAGACTTTGTCTCGAACTTAGGCCCACCTTCACCCCCAATCCTCAACTCCATCCCCATCACATTTTATGAATCTCCTGGTTTTAGTACAGATCTATCGTTAAATGTCAAATTATCAACTTCTACACTAATTATACGTAAATAATCTCCTACGAATGTTGAAAAATATAAACACATTACCCAAAATAAATTAAAAGAACACAAAGAAGGAGGAACAAACCTGTAAAATCGTCTGCGGGATCAGTAGAAGTTCATCCAAGACTTGACAAATGGTTCTGTTGAGGAATAGAATGTCTCAGTACTTAACCATAGTGGAAGCAGGAGGAGAAAGAGCGTGCCGGTAAGCATTTTAGAGTTGTATGGAGAGCAGAACAACAAAAATTGTCAAATAAAGCAAGGAAGGAAAGAAGCCTTGTTTGCTTCCATTGTCAGCTCAGCCACATCCATCTTGATGCCGCTGTGGAGCTTGGTCTCCAGAAGAAGAAGAAAACGTCGTAATGCACGCTCTTAGTAGAAAATTGGTCATTTCATATTTTGAGAAGTCATAATAAAGTTTTTAGATATTTATTATCTAAATTTAAACAGCTTTTATTACCAACACATCTTCTATATATTAGTATAATATTTATTTCCAATGTTGAATGTCACCAACTTCACTTAATAATTTTAATAAACTCAAAAATTATATTAGAAAACAATTATAATAAACACGGTTATAAAGAATCGAGAGGGAGTCTTAAAAAGTCATACACTACTCTTAGCTAACAACATGCACACTAATTTGTTGAAACTAAAGTTTCTATATGTATTACAGTTGCAATTAATATTGTATAACATGTTAGATATCGAGTCACTTGAAAACATGTCACGTAGTGACCTACATAAGTAAATTATTAGATCCAAATGTGAATTTACTGTTTCATGATGTAATCATGTGATACCATAGACAATAAATAAAAGGTTAAGGCCTTGTAAAGCAGAAACAAAGAAAAATCCAACTCTTACTCTTCATTAGATTCTTATCAAAGTTTAAAAAAAGCACAATGCTATCATAGTAATCACGGGCAAAGAAGACATTTACATAATCAGCAGTATGCGCACCAAAACCAAATGCCATAATCCAATTTGTGAAACAAGTATTTTAATTTTGATATAACTAAAAACCTAAGGACTAAATTCAAAAAGTCAAAACGAATTTTAAGTCCTCAAAATATCCCCATATAATTTTAATATAATGCTCAAGTTAAAAACATGTTATTTCAAATATTTTTCTAAGTGTTTCAAACCAGAAACAGTGATTTTCAAGCACCCGTTCCGAAACGGCCATCAGGCGTTTCGAAACGTTTTCATCACTGTCGACCATCGTTCCGAAACGCGTATCGAAACACTTTAACACGTTTCGAAACGGTAGCACTCGTTTCGAAACTGTTCTTCATATTTGATTTAAAAAGGCTTCAACGATTCAAATGTAAGCTTAATTTTTAAATATAAAAGGGGTGTTTCGAAACGGATCAAGGCCGTTCCGAAACGACCCTTGACAGTTGCATTTTCGTTTCGAAACGGATCCAAAACGTTTCGAAACAGGGTTTAATATGAATTCAAAATTATGACCGTTATAAGTTTTTAACTGATTTTTTGAAGGTAGTTAAGGCGTTTCGCAACGGGCTAAGACCGTTCCGAAACGACCCTTGACAGTGGCAAAATCGTTCCGAAACGGCCCTAAGGCGTTTCGAAACGGGCTCTTAAATGCACCCCAACGGCTCTTTCTATTTTAGTCCGTTCCGAAACAGGTACCCCGTGTTCCGAAACGGGTTGGTGCAGACTGCATTTATGGTGGCAAGAGAGGGTTCCAACGGCTCCATTTATGTTCCCAACCACCCAAACGGCTAGAAATCAATGAGAAGGTATAAAAGAGACATCCAAAAGCATCAGCAACAACTATTGATCCAAAAGCAAACATCCAAGCATCAAATTCAAGCATTTGAGCAAAAATCCCACTTTGTGTAAAATCCCAATTTGTGTTCTTCATTCATACTTTGTAAAATTGGGTTGAGTGCTTGTATTGGGGCTATCATTTGTATTGAGAGATACCTAATTAGCCTACAAATTTCTTTGTTCTCTTGTGTGAGGGTTGGGTTGATTTTTGGGTAGAAAAATCAACCGAAATTGTAAAGGGTTGCCTCCTTGTCCTAGAAAAGGGGAAGATCAATTTAGTGAAATTGTTGCAAATCCTTAGTGAGACTAAGGTAGTGGATGTAGAGTTCATTTGGAACTTGAACCACTCTAAATCCCTTGTTCATCATTTTTTAATTTGCCAATTTCCACCAAAATCCTTTAAATTTCCAATTCACCCCCCCTCTTGGTAAATATCGATCTTTCGATCCACTCAAAAATTGGTATCAGAGCTTAACTCTTTGAGGATTAACAACCACAAGAGGAGATCCTTGGAAGAGTGCGATCATCAAAATATCAAGAGATGGCTTCAACCTCCGGTTCCGGCATGTACGAGTAACAATCGACCACAAAGCCTCCGTTCTTCAATGGTGACAACTATTCTTTTTGGAAGAATAAAATGAGGCTATGCATCAAGTCTAGTGACTATCTTGTATGGGATGTCATTGAAGATGGGCCATACATTCCATGGAAACAAGATGGTGAAGGCAAGATGGTGTTGAAAAAGAAAGCCGAAATGAGTGAAGAGGAGAGGAAAAAGATTCAAGTCAATGATAAAGCTCTCCACATGTTATTTTGTGCTTTCGGTCCGGACATCTACTCAAAGGTCTCATCAATTGAAAGTGCCAAGGAAGTGTGGGACACTCTTGAGACCACCTATGAAGGCACCAATGATGTCAAAGAAACTAAGATTGGCATTCTCAATCTTAGTTATGAAAATTTCAAGATGGACCCCGATGAGACGGTGTCAAAGATGTTTGATCGATTCTCCACGATTGTAAATGGTCTAAAGGGATATGGAGAGATCATACCGGAAGACAAGCTTGTCCGGAAGCTACTCTATTCACTTCCCGAATCTTTGGATGGGAAGAGAACCGCTATCATCGAAGCAAAGAACTTGAAGACATTAAAGCTTGATGAGCTTGTGAGTTCTCTCCTTACTCATGAGATCATGAAGCAAGGAAGGGAAGATGAGAAGAAGAAAGAAGAAAAAAGAGTAGAGAAGCTTGAGGTTGAGAAGAAGAAGAAGATGGGAATAGCTCTCAAGGCTAAAGCTTCACAACATGATGAGAGCTCATCTTGTGAGGAGGATGAACTTGAAGAATTGGCTATGATAGCCAAACGATTCTCACGTTTCATGAGGTCCAACCGGGGAAGAAAAATCCAAAGAAAAATGGACTTCAAAGGGAAGAACAAAGAAGAAGGAAAGGATCCCATCATTTTCTATGAGTGCAAACAATCCGGCCACATCCGTTCAGAGTGCCCTCAACTCAAGAAGAAGGGCTTTGAGAAGAAGAAGAGACTCAAAGCCAAACTTGCTACTTGGAGTGATGAGGAGTCATCGGAGGATGACGAACAAGAAGTGGCTAATCTTTGTCTCATGGCACTTGAGGAAGATTCCTTCTTGGTAACCTCTAACTCATCTAATTTAGATTTTTCATATGAAGAGTTAAATGATGCATATGATGAGTTACAAGAGGTATATGATGAATTAGTTGAGAAGTTTAAAGAGTCGGTCATTAAAAACAAGAAAATCATTTTAGAACTAAATGAGAAAAATGACTCACTCACTCAAGCTAATTCTAAATTTGAGAAAAAGATTTTAGGATTAAAAGATGAACTTAAATTCTTTCAAGATGAAAATGTTGATCTTAATAATCTTTTATCTCAATGTAATAGTGAACACCAAAAGGTGTTGGGTGAGCTAAATGAGCTCAAAAAGTCTTTAAAAAATGTTGGTAGTGTCAAGCATGAAGTAGGAGAATCCTCTAGAACACACCAACCTAAGAAAAAGACTAATTACTACAAACAAGGTAGCTACCCTAGATATAATAGAGCTAAAAGAATTAGAAGTGTATGGGTTCCTAAGGAACTTGTAAAATCTAATAATATTATTGCTATGTCATCTTGGATTCCTAAGGGAACCAAGGTTTTGGGAGCTAACACTCATGGACCCAAAATGATTTGGGTACCAAAAACCAAGGTTTAATATCTTTGTTTGTAGGGGGAGCATTGCTACAAGGCCAAGGCACAAAGTCAAAACTCATGGTACCTTGATAGTGGATGCTCGAGACACATGACTGGAGACAAGAGTCGATTCATGGATTTAAAGCCAAAAAGTGGAGGAGTAGTAACATTTGGTGACAACTCCAAAGGCCACATTAAAGGTATTGGCTCCATAGGTAATCACTCTACCATTCTTATTGAAAATGTCTTATATGTCGATGGTCTTAAACATAATTTGTTAAGCATAAGTCAATTGTGTGATAAAGGATTTAATGTTTTATTTGATAAAAATGGATGCAAAATTGTTGACATTAAATCTAATAATATTATGCTCATAGGTCATCGCATAGGAAACATATACATGGTGCATTTAGATGACATACATACATCTCATGCATGCTTAGTTGCTCAAAATGAAAATGATGCATGGTTGTGGCATAGGAAGCTAGGACATGCTAACATAAGTGTTTTAGAAAAACTAGTCTCTCTAAATCTAGTTAGAGGTTTGCCCAAAATTAAATTTTCAAATGATAAAATTTGTGATGCATGCTCAAAGGGTAAACAACATAAGTCTTCCTTTAAATCCATTAATGATGTTTCTACTAGTAGATGCTTACAATTAATTCACACGGATTTATTTGGGCCAATTAGGACTATGAGCTTGGGTGGTAAATCTTATGCATTTGTGCTAGTTGATGATTTTTCTAGATTTACTTGGGTTCTCTTTTTAAGTACTAAAGATGAGGCTTTGGAAAAATTCATCACATTTTCAAAATTAACCCAAAATGATCTTGAACTTAGAATTTCACACATTAGAAGTGATCATGGAACCGAGTTTCAAAATTTAGGGTTTGAAGATTTTTTGAATGAAAATGGTATTAGCCATAATTTTTCGGCTCCTCGAACTCCTCAACAAAATGGGGTAGTTGAGAGGAAAAATAGAACTTTACAAGAAATGGCTAGAACTATGCTTTGTGAAAATAATTTACCTAAATATTTTTGGGCGGAAGCCACAAACACCGCTTGTTATATTGTAAATCGAGTAATGATTAGGCCAATTTTAAAGAAAACACCCTATGAGATTTTAAAATCTAAAAAGCCTAACATTAGCTATTTTCACCCTTTTGGGTGTAAGTGTTTTGTTTTAAATAATGGAAAAGATAACTTAGGTAAATTTGATGCAAAAAGTGATGAAGCCATTTTTATAGGTTACTCTTTAACCTCTAAAGCCTATCGAGTATTTAACAAAAGAACTTTAGTAGTAGAAGAATCTATTCATGTTGTATTCGATGATAACCTCCTTCCTAGGAAGGATTCTTGTGATGATGATGATGTAGGAATCATAAATGCCTTTGATGGAGGTCAAACTTCAAAGGAGAATGAGATTCCAACAAAAGAAGAAGACACACAAGAACCACCTCTTGAAGCCTTGAAGGACTTGGCTATTGAGGAAAAGGAAGTGAGCTACCCAAGTGAGTTGAACTATGTCAAAGATGGTGAAATCTTGGGTGATCCATCCAAGGGGGTAACCACTCGTTCTTCTCTTAAATTAATGAACCATGTTGCATTTATCTCATGCATAGAGCCTAAAAATATAAAAGAAGCATTGAAAGATGACTTTTGGATTATGGCTATGCAAGAAGAGTTAAATCAATTTGAGAGAAGTAATGTATGGACATTAGTTGATAGGCCTAGTAATCAATCTACAATAGGAACTAAATGGGTCTTTAGGAACAAACTAGATGAGAGTGGTAACATTGTGAGAAATAAAGCTAGACTTGTAGCACAAGGTTACACTCAAGAAGAGGGAATAGATTTTGATGAAACCTATGCACCCGTAGCTAGAATGGAAGCCATTAGGATGTTGCTTGCATATGCATGTTATCATAATTTCAAGCTTTTTCAAATGGATGTTAAAAGCGCATTTTTGAATGGTTTTATAAATGAAGAAGTGTATGTGGAACAACCACCGGGTTTTGAAGATTCAAAATTTCCAAATCATGTTTTCAAACTTACCAAAGCTCTTTATGGTTTAAAACAAGCTCCTAGAGCTTGGTATGAAAGGCTTTCAAATTTTTTGATTGAAAAAGGATTTGAAAAAGGTAAGGTGGACACTACACTTTTTATAAAAATGTATAAAAATGACATCTTAGTAGTTCAAATTTATGTTGATGATATTATTTTTGGTTCTACTAATGAATGTCATTGTCAAGAGTTTGCTAAGCTAATGCAAGGTGAATTTGAGATGAGCATGATGGGGGAGCTCTCATTCTTTTTGGGACTCCAAATCAAGCAAAAGAAGGATGGCACCTTCATCAACCAAGCAAAATACATAAAGGATATGCTCAAGAAGTTTGGCTTGGAGAATGCAAAGCCTCAAGCCACTCCTATGAGCTCATCTACAAAGCTTGACAAAGATGAAGGAGGTAAGTGTGTTGACTCTAAGCTTTATCGTTCTATGATTGGATCTTTGCTTTACCTTACTGCAAGTAGACCGGATATCTTGTTTAGTGTTTGCTTGTGTGCTAGGTTTCAAGCTAGTTCTAGAGAGTCTCACCTTATAGCCGTTAAGAGAATCTTTAGATACCTTAGAGACACTCTTTGTTTAGGCCTTTGGTATCCTAGAGACTCTACCTTCAACCTACATGCTTACTCGGATGCGGATTATGGGGGTTGTAAAATTGATAGGAAAAGTACTTCGGGAACTTGCCAATTCTTAGGTAGTATGCTCATATCTTGGTTCTCTAAGAAACAAAATAGTGTAGCCTTATCTACCACCGAAGCCGAGTACATATCCTTAGGGAGTTGTTGTGCTCAAGTCCTTTGGATGAAGCAACAACTCTTAGATTATGGAATTAAAGTTGAAACCATACCCCTAAAATGTGACAACACTAGTGCAATATGCTTAACTAAAAATCCCATCCAACACTCTAGAACCAAACACATAGAAATAAGGCATCATTTCATTAGAGATCATGTCCTTAAGAAAGATGTGGTTATAGAGTATGTAGACACCTTGAATCAATTAGCGGACATTTTTACAAAACCCTTAGACAAAGAGCGTTTTTGGTCCCTTAGGAGAGAGTTAGGTCTAGCTAGCCTATCTTGACCTTTTTGGACCTATTTTGTGCTTAAATATGCTTGATCTTGTGAAATGCCATGTTTGTGTGTTTAAACTCCTAATTTCATCCATGCTTATAGTTAGGGGGAGTATGTTTATGCCTAAATATGTTTTTCCTGCTCATTCATGACATTTATGCATAATAGGCCTCTTAAAATTTCATTTTTCTGCATTTTTAGAGCCTCATCTGCACTTCCAGGCCCAGGTGTATCGAAATAGGTGAACCTGTTTCGATACGGATACCTTAAATCCAGCTCTGAGAGAAGGGCGTTTCGAAACGCCTTCAAGGCGTTCCGAAACGATTTTGAGTCTGCCAAGGGGTGTATCGGAACGTGTTCCGATACGGGTCAAAGGGGTTTCAATACAGTCAACACCGTATCGAAACGGTCAGCTTATGGTCTTAAATCGGTCAAAACCCTAGCCGCCCCGTTCCGAAACAGTCTTGACCGTTCCGAAACGGCATCGCGGACTGCTTTATTTAGGGCTTTAAATGATACAAATTCACTTTTTATCAAACTCTAAAACCCTAAACCGCCTCCCTCTCTATAAATACCCTCTCAAACTCTTTGATTTTCACAAAATTGTGGGGGGTTTTACTCTACAACTCAAGTCTAAGCAAGTTTCATCAATCTTCTGCAAGGATTTTTCTCAAATCATCCAAAATCCCAAACTAAGGTAATTTTTCTACTTTTCTTTTCTCTTTCAATTTATGTTCGAATCTTAGGTTAGAAAATTTTATTTTTGTATAAATTATATGTTTTTGTTGTGGGTTTTCAAAATCTTGTAAAAAAAATTTCAAATCTCAAAATTTTTTATTCGAATATAAAATTTTTCAATCGTATTTTTTTTCAAAACTGTTTTTTTTATTTTAATTTTGTTTTCAAAAACCTAAGTGGGATTTATTATTGGATTGATTTTAAATATCAATGCATACACTTAATTTTAAACCACTTGCTTAATGTTTTTAGATGGCGGATCAAGCTAACAAAAAGCGCAAGGCCGTTCAATCCGGTGATTCGAGCATTCGTCCGAATATCACTATGCTTTTTCAGAAATCTCTTAAAACTCCGGACGCGCGTGCTCGCTTTGCTTATGTCAAGGATTTCGCGGTTCGTAAGGAACGTGTCATTGATCTTGAGTTCCTCAATTCCGAGCGATTCCTTTTCCGTTATCTCGGTCGTTTGGATGAGTGGAATCTCATGTATTTCTTGAGCATTCCGGATGTTTGCTACAAAAACATGGTACTCCTCTTTTACTCAAATGCTCGTTTTCTTTATGATGAGACCAAAACCGAAATCATAGGAATTGAATCATCCTTATTAGGCAGAAAGTTTGTTGTTAATGTTGCACTTTTAGAGTCTGCTCTTAAGCTTAAGGATGAGGATCTTGAGGATGAACGCCACTTTGGATCTTTCACCGGTAAGGCACTTTATTTGGATGTGCACGATCGAGTTCTTCACTTGATGGTTTCTTGGTTTATTCGTCCTTCCGGAGGTAAATACACTCATATCCGTCACACTGATCATTTTTGGCTAGAGTGTTTCCGTAAGGGTGAGCGCCCAAATGTGCCTAAGATTATTTTTGCCGAGATTGTCAATAATATCAAGCTTATTGACACGAATGAGTTAAAGTCTTTTACTTATGGCATTGTCTTGAGCGCCCTATTTCATCATCTTGACATTGATTGTACCTACGACTCTCCGATCCCTCGCAAGACCAAGATTGGTGAATCATCCCTTCGAAAGTCCGGGTTCCAATATGTGAATGGTGTTTGGGAAAGAGTTGATAGAGAAGCGGATCCTGCTCCCGTTGCTCCTCCACCGCAAGTTCCAGTTGCAAACAATGACGCCCTCACGGCTTTTCTTACCGAGCGGTTCAATGCCTTGGACACTCGGATGAATGCTTTGGACACTAGCATTGCTTCGGGCTTTGAAACAATGGACAATCGTTTGAAGAATGTCGAGGATCGTCTTCTTTCTCTTGAGACTTCTCATTCCAACTTGGACCTATCCTTCTCCACTCTTTATGGGCAATGGACGAAGTTTCACCGTTCTCAAGCCAAGAGCGATGATGATACTTCGGATGATGAGGACGAGGCTTAGGATTTTTATCTCATATCATATCATATTATCTATGCATTTTAGGATTAAGGTTGCATCTTTATGTTTTCTCATGTTTTAGGAACCTATGCTATTTGGCTTTTTTATTTGGGATTTTATGTTTGAACTTAATGTTTGAATTATGTTTTGGATATTTTGATTATGAATTTATAATATGGTTGCTTATTATTGCTTATTGGTACTAATCATTTATCTTCTCTATGAGCTTTTATTGTTCTTTTTGATCTAACAAAAAGGGGGAGAATAAATTTAAGAGCCACACTTTAAACTAAAATTCGTTTTTAAAATCTTAAAAGGTTTTTAAAGGTTTACAACTTGGATTTCAAATCAAAAATTTATTTTAACTTTAAAAACCTATCTTAAATTAAGGGGGAGTTAGAATATTTTCAAAACTTTCAAAATTCCCAAAAATTCTAACTTTGGTTTTGTTATATCAAAAAGGGGGAGATTGTGAAACAAGTATTTTAATTTTGATATAACTAAAAACCTAAGGACTAAATTGAAAAAGTCAAAACGAATTTTAATTCCTCAAAATATCCCCATATAATTTTAATATAATGCCCAAGTTAAAAACATGTTATTTCAAATATTTTTCTAAGTGTTTCAAACCAGAAACAGTGATTTTCAAGCACCCGTTCCGAAACGGCCATCAGGCGTTTCGAAACGTTTTCATCACTGTCGACCATCGTTCCGAAACGCGTATCGAAACACTTTAACACGTTTCGAAACGGTAGCACTCGTTTCGAAACTGTTCTTCATATTTGATTTAAAAAGGCTTCAACGGTTCAAATATAAGCTGAATTTTTAAATATAAAAGGGGTGTTTCGAAACGGATCAAGGTCGTTCCGAAACGACCCTTGACAGTTGCATTTTCGTTTCGAAACGGATCCAAAACGTTTCGAAACAGGGTTTAAGATGAATTCAAAATTATGATCGTTATAAGTTTTTAACTGATTTTTTGAAGGTAGTTAAGGCGTTTCGAAACGGGCTAAGACCGTTCCGAAACGACCCTTGACAGTGGCAAAATCGTTCCGAAACGGCCCTAAGGCGTTTCGGAACGGGCTCTTAAATGCACCCCAACGGCTCTTTCTATTTTAGTCCGTTCCGAAATAGGTACCCCGTGTTCCGAAACGGGTTAGTGCAGACTGCATTTATGGTGGCAAGAGAGGGTTCCAACGGCTCCATTTATGTTCCCAACCACCCAAACGGCTAGAAATCAATGAGAAGGTATAAAAGAGACATCCAAAAGCATCAGCAACAACTATTGATCCAAAAGCAAACATCCAAACATCAAATTCAAGCATTTGAGCAAAAATCCCACTTTGTGTAAAATCCCAATTTGTGTTCTTCATTCATACTTTGTAAAATTGGGTTGAGTGCTTGTATTGGGGCTATCATTTGTATTGAGAGATACCTAATTAGCCTACAAATTTCTTTGTTCTCTTGTGTGAGGGTTGGGTTGATTTTTGGGTAGAAAAATCAACCGAAATTGTAAAGGGTTGCCTCCTTGTCCTAGAAAAGGGGAAGATCAATTTAGTGAAATTGTTGCAAATCCTTAGTGAGACTAAGGTAGTGGATGTAGAGTTCATTTGGAACTTGAACCACTCTAAATCCCTTGTTCATCATTTTTTTAATTTGCCAATTTCCACCAAAATCCTTTAAATTTCCAATTCACCTCCCCTCTTGGTAAATATCGATCTTTCGATCCACTCAACACAATTTAAAGAACTGCCTAGCATCCATTAGTTACTAAATGCCACCGTGTACACTTTTCACCTAAAGATTTAACTTTCTTAAGGTTCAATTCAGCATAATCAGTATTACAGACGACGAAATAAACAAATCACTCAACTACTTTATTCTTCCCTCTCCCTCTCCCTCTCTCGGCCATAATTCTGCCATAACGAGCCCTTAAAGAGTCAGCAGTACGACAGGTGCCTTTGGGGAAATTTTTGAGGATTCTTGACCAGTTATCACCATGAAGATCGTATCCAGCTAGGAGAATTCGATCCTACTCAAGAGTCCAGGGTTGTTCTCTGGCAGGAGTAGGAGCAGAGGAGCTGGCGGCGACGGCAACAGAGACAACGATAACCTCAGAGAAGATGTGGACTTGTCTACGAATCACTGGAGACCTGGGTGGAGTGGGAGAGAGGACGACAGCAAATCTCATCGCTTGCAGAGGAGCAAGGGCGTCGCCACTAATGGCAAGAGAAAAAGGGGGTTGGGGGCGGGTGCATCGGCGACGGCAGGAGGAGCATTAGTAGTAGTCGCGGTGTCGGTAGGAGGAGGAGCAGGAGGAGCATCAGTGGCAGCTGCGGTTTGTTCTTTTTTTAAACTTTACGATCACATATGTGTTTTGTCTACAAGAGTGGAAGTTTGAGAGGCACTTGGCAACCGTAAGATGCTGAAATTAATGAATTAAAATGCCTTAATAAACAAATTAAAATACCTTAATAAATAAATAAGAGGAAAGTTACCTTAAACGCTTTGTTCAAATCTAATTAATAATGACAGTTGCATACGAATTTTCCATACTTAAGACCTTATTTGGCCATTTTTCTACAAACCTTTTTTTTCAGATAACCACCCAGAAAACAATAAATAACACAGACATCAGCCTATATGAACCACCACTCTCTTTTTTTTCAAAACAAAACCATCCCTCTTAGTTCTAAAAATGAACTCGCAACGTTTATAAATGAAAACATAGAAAATGAGAAGAAAAATGATCTATCTTCACAAAACACATATTTTTTACATGGTATCAGAGCAAAATTTAAATATTTAATTAATAAAAACCAAAACACAGACAATCTAAAATAAACAAGTTTAAAACTGTTAATTATCCATATACTTCTTTCTCCTTTAATGTCTAAGCAAGTCTAAAATAAACACAGACATGGTCGCCGTTGTCGGCGTCGGAACCCTAAAAAATAACATTTTTCTTTCTTTTCACCATTTCGAAACCAGAAAAAACTTTTTGCTTACAAAATCAAAACCAAAAGACCTTTGTTTTTTTAGATCGAACCTAAAATAGTATAAAAAAAGTTTTTCGAAGCCCTCTTCCTCACTAATTCACCATGCATGGCCCCGGAGGAGACCATGAGGCTTGTCACTGCCGAGGGAAGATGATAAGGCACGGAAATGACTAATCGTCACGAAGGTAAAAAGATGCCCTTTCGTTTATTTTTTTTATTCGAAAATATAAAATAAAATAAAAAACATGATACCTTCAAAACTTTGAGGTTGTTCTGCCTTGTATTGCTCTGAAAATATTTCGGTTACAACTTTGCTCTCTCTAAAAAAATCTCATCCTTACATTCTGTGTTGATTTCGGTTTTATAGTCGAATATTACATTTTTTGTTTTATCTAATTACATGAAATTGCTGAAATATCAGCTGTCGATTGCTCTCATTTTTGTTGTTATTCGTCTGCCTCTGATTTTGTTTGCATTTTCCTCTATGAAATTCGTTGCAATTGTTGGTTAGCCTTTGATGTTTTTTTTTTATTTTTGTTGCATGCATTGCTTCATACGAGTGGAGAGGGACTAGCAAAGGACGGGTGTGGGGCACTCGAAGAGACGAGCAGTGGCTTACACGCGCGCGTGGAAGCTGAAGGGACGCGGGCGTGTGGCACACGCACTCGGGAGAATCGATCCTGGATGTCTGATGCGTCCTTGATTCAAGGGTTGATACGAGGCGGCGCTGAGGGCTAAGGCAGACTCTCTTAGGGTTTTTTCATCAGGGATCATCTAGACCGTTAGATCTATCCTAAATCTAACGGCTAAGATTGGGCGGCTGCACAAAGAGATAGAATTGTTATGGTTCAGACTTAGGGTTTCATATTTGGGCCTTTGTAATTATTTATTTGAGCTTTATGTAATATATATTTTTTGAGTTTTTATATTATTCTGTAAATGGACTTAATTATTAACAATAAACTTTGGGCTTTATATTTATTAATATGTGTTTATATAGTATTTTTTTGTTTTCAGATTTATAAATAATAATAATAATTATTATTATTATAATATAGTAGATAAATAAAAGGTCTAAATAATAATAATAATAATAATAATAATAGTAAGTAGATAATACTAATAGTAATATTAATATATGATATAAATAACAATGATAATAAATTAATAAGGGTAAGATAATGATAATAAAATAGTAATAGGAAAGACAATAATAATAAATTAATAATAGTAATACATGATACTTATAGTAATTATAATAGATTGTAATAATAATGGATAATAGTAAATAATAATAATAGATATTCTAATAGTGGTAAAATATATATATACTGTTTTTTAATTTTTTATTGAGTCCAATTTTGGTTTAGAAAATGGGGTTGATTTTGGTTTAATGTATTTGGATTCTGGATTCTCGTTTAGATTATTTTGGGTTTTGTTAATTTGAGTTTCACATTAAATCTATTAAGTTTAAAACCAAATTGTTTCTATTTTGTG
The DNA here is from genome assembly GCA_958450335.1 of Hibiscus tridactylites. NCBI lineage: Eukaryota > Viridiplantae > Streptophyta > Magnoliopsida > Malvales > Malvaceae > Hibiscus > Hibiscus tridactylites. The sequence goes on along the minus strand of OY288285.1, from coordinate 2,163,708 downwards.
TTTCCTCACATGGCTTTCCACTTGGTGTTAGGCAGCTGGTAGTTATAGTCTCTATCTCATTAAAAATATCCTTAAACCTAAATGGAGGAAAAGAGTACACATAATAAATAGCCAACAAAAACATTTAATAATGCAGATAAAATGCTAAACTAAAACTAATTCCTTAATTCAGTAATGGCAGCCATCACCATTTCACAGTTCATAACACACCCATCTTAATCTAATATGTGCATGATCGACTCTAGAGGAATAGTGAAACGAGTTACTTCAAGGTTATTATAGTGAGCAAGTTTCGTCTATCCATCAACAACTTGGTTCTTCTTGCGTGAAACATGGATGAAATCTAACTTCCAATCACGTTCGATCAAAGACAATACATGTCTCAATATAGGAATTCTCGAGGATTGATTATGTCGATTCTGAACTAATTGAGTCATATCTGAGCAGTCAACTTCTATTTGAATTTTTTGATATTCCGCTTCCCATGCTTCATTAAGTCCGATATAAACCCCCATAGCTTTGCTTCTAGAACCGAACATACCCCAAAAAATGTAGTCTACCTTGATAACCACATTCCATCCGCACACCTTATTACACCACCACAGGATGCGTACTTATCGTGTTCGTTTCCTGCTCCGTCGGTATTAACCTTCACCCAACCCTGCTGTGAAGGTTGCCATCCTATTGCATGAGTCGCGGCTAATGTTAAATTTCCTGCTGCATTAATAGATTGTTGTGTCTTCACCAATGCAAATGATGCACTTCTTTGCATCTAGTAACTTCAAACCAATAAGGGTCGTGATTCCTCAAATGGGGATTCAAATACTACCGAGTTTCGCTCAGTCCAAAGGTTCCAAATGATCGCCCCGAATAGTAAGTCCCAATCCTTATCCTCTCTTACAAAGCTTCAAGGATTCGTGAGATTCAGCGTTACCCATATTTTCATCTCCATAGACAAGTATTCATATAGGCGCTCCGGTTGAACTAGTCTCATCCATATTGATAATGTGATAGGGCAGAATCGAACTAGATGATCCGCAGATTCTACCGGCCATGAGCATTTTGGACAACAACTGTCGATAGTAAAGTGACGGCGTAACTGTTCCGCATTGGTCACAACATAAGAGCCACAAGAACATTTTATTTCTCTAAGGGCCACGAATATAACCTTCTGGACCCTGTTCACATTTAGTAACATATCCCTTGATTGGTTAAGGATTCGTAAGCCGACGGAACCGCAAAGGTCAAATCAGAGTTTAAACACCATCCCATAGCATCCCCCAGATACGGCGGACATGGCCCTTTGATAGCAGCTATGCGAAGCAGGATGTCGGTCGAAAGAAAACGTTCAAACAAGGACCAACGCCATTCTCCAGTGGAGTCGACCATTACCTCAATGGTAACTTTATCCATTCCAATTGCACCTGCAGCTAAAACATGGTTAATGAGCGGACGAGCTTGCGGTAACCAAGGGTCGAACCAAGAATCGATATCCGTCCCACTCCCAATACACCTATGATCTAAAATTTCATAAGCTAATTTAACTGAGAACTATGATCTAAAATTTAAATTATCCAATCACCTATATACTAATATTTTTTATGTAATAAATAGATATATATTAAAATTTGATTCACTTTGACATAGCATATAAGTTATTCAATTCTAACAATTTCAAATGTCCTAGACAGATTACTTCAACTGAGTACAGAGTTGAAGTCTGAAACAATCATTCAATTAAAAAAGAAGAGAACTTCAAGAAAACATTTCCAATTCCATTGTCAACAAAAGCATGCAATTGCAGTTAATCCCACTCAATACCTCCAAGATAATAATAAGACCATTAAAAGGAGATGATCGTCAATGCAATCATACTCATCCATCAGCAGCGAAATTCAAGCTATTGGCACATAAACCATTTTGCAAGAATCCAAATAAATAAGTAAAGAGCTAATCAGAGTAGTAGAAATTTGGCGCCTTTAGGTCGATTTGCCGACAGCATATCGTAGGCAAACCTTCTACCATCTTCTAGTTCCTTTATTTTTCGTTCATCAACCGGGGCTGCACGATACCAACGGGGAAGGCAACGGTTAATCACAATGCTATCGAGATTCGGTGCAATGAGAGATAAGTAATAAACGAGAACACTATCTCCTGCAGCCCCAACAAAGCCAACTATTTCCACCTCCCGCAGCATCATGTGTTTTTCCTGCACGAGACTCAGTCGGTGACCTTCCTTGATTATACTCTTAATGCACTTTTCTTCAATCAATATATGTGCTTCCTCTGCATTCAGCTGATAACACATAATATTTTAAAAATTAAGGTTCACCAATATGATAACAATTAGAAGCAATAATTATATTTACTTGGATCATGCATGCCTATACAATCTTTACTAGCTATTTTAGTTGATTAAATGCTCTCATGATATTAAACGTAAATTTGACGGAGTATAGAGTGAATTAACACAAAGGAAAACTTAATTATTAAATAAGTATTAAAATAACTTGTCATAACATAAAGAATAATTAGTACGAATTTAAATTTGAAATTAGAAAGGATCAGTAAAACTCCTAAAAAGAAGAATTAGTTTATCGAAATTCATATACCAAGACGTGTAGGAAAAATATTTCTCTCACCAAAAGAAACATGAGTGTAACTAAGAAAATAGAATTAATTTTGCATAAGTCCAACCTAACAGACTGAAAACCCCTAATATATATGCACTCCCAAGTGACAATATGTAGAGTTAAACCATTTACCTCAACTTTAAATTTGTGCAACAAAGGCATATGTTTCATCAGATAGCACAACTTTACAAGTTCTGCTGTAGGTTTATATGGAAGACAACCGTTCCCAACTACTAATGTCAAGTATTGGAGCTTTGGAAAATTTGGCTGGATTGCCGAAATGCCCTTCAAATTGAATTAGCAAACAACCAAGATTACTTGTACCATAAAATCAAATCAAAACAGGATATATAGGTAAGTAACTGTGTATATACACAGATTGACCTGTTAATTAGATTAGCTTACCATTAATAACAGGTAATGAATATGTAGCCACAGATTCACCAATTGGGAAGGTGCTAGACAGCTGGGAATGGATACATACCCGTCAGAGACCGGAAGCGACTCCCATTGTCCAGAATAAGATACATCACAAAGCTGAGGTACATACTTGAGATCTATGTGCACACGTCTCAATCCTCCAAATACAAAAGACACCAAATTTGGTGCATAAACCTCAATGCTTTCGATGCACTCACAGAAGGATATATGCAAGTGTTTCAGCCTCAGTGATGAGCCACAAACACTTAAATGAGTAAGCAGTTTCGAGCGAGAGACATACAATTTTTCAAGCAAGGGACAATTCGAAAGGAAAGACTCCAGAATCTGACTGCTTACATCCACATGTTTCAAGCGAAGACTGATTAGGAACCTCATTCCATATGAACGGGATAATTTCCATCCAAACCGGTAATTTCCACTGTCCCTCCAATTATTTGATCCGCATGGTTCAAAATCCAGTTCTAGACTTTTAACCTTCTTCATTAGTGCAATCTCAATCCATCTATCGATATATCGCCTATGCTGTTGGTTTAAATCAAAACAAACACTCAACTTATCTATAGTTCCAGCTCTATGTGAGTCAAGAAATCGAGTAATCCATTTTACATAACCATCCCTTTCTTTTAGCAGCTTCTTGGGATCCGACATTAATGTCTTTGAAGCATCAAAGTTTAGACTCCCACTAAAAAACAGACATAAATCTCGCCATTTCCGTGAAAGAACACAAGTTCGTAGTGCTTCTTTCAATGATAGAAGACATAAAATCCGAAGAAGCAGATCTTCAGACAATCCACTTAATCTATCAATCAAATTGGCATCATGTTCCTTCCATACACAAAAAAAATTTACTGAATCTTCAAAATTCAAGGCATGAAAACACACTTTAAGAAGCATATAATTCTTAAACACATACTTAATTTGCATTCAGACAAGCAAAGTGAGCAGAGATGCAAAAGGTAACTTTCCATCGAATTGAACAATACATATCTCGAAGAAGAAATATCATTTAAAAGAATTCATTGTTTATTGAACTTACTGCAATCACATAAATGAAAGAAGGAAACTAATTTTATGATATTTCACAATTATTATACGATAAAAGCCTCAACAAAGATTTGATTCTCACCGAATTGTGTAAAAGCTTCCGGAAATTTTTTTTTGGTAAGCGTTCGATGGTTGACGGCGGCACCATGTTTGAGGCCCTAAGAGAGAAGTTAAAGTCTTGAGAGGAAGGTTGTTTACTTATTAGGGTTCAAATTTTGATCTTTATGGGGTAAACTAACTATTTGCCATTTGGCACCCACCTATTTCCTTATTTATGTTTACCAGATAATTTTCCTCTCATATACTCTGAAACAAGATAATAAAGGATAGGGAAAAAAACTATCATGTAATTTCCATCGAGAAATCAATTATTTTGTTTTAAACAGAAAATAGCAACAATACTTATTTACTTTTAAAATTACATTTTTACTCAAATAAACTTTTAACTTTTATTTCATATCTAAAAAAACTTTTAAAATAATCAAATTTTTCATCTGAAATAAATTTTCACTACGAATATGAATTTATGTGAATAAAATGTTTAAAAATCAAAAGAACAAAACGGTGATTAATTACTTGTTCATGTTTCCCGAAGTCAACTTCACCTTTTCGCATAGGTTTCCATCATCTTCCGCAAGGATGAAGCTTGGGAATTACCTGCCTTGAAGCATATAAAATCCCTGCTCAAAAGAATTAAAAATATCATCGTCCTGAAGGAAAAACAGAAGCAAAACAATCAAGAACAAAGTATGATGGGGAAACATATTCCTAATTGTAGATTAGGAGTGTTTAAAATATGCAAACCTAATAAGGTCGACACATGGGTGCTTCACCAGTCCATTTGGCTTCTTCGGGTTATAATAGAAATAAGCAATCATTTGGACCAATTCATCACCCTTGCAAAATTCTGTCAAGACCCTCAATAAATTGTAGCATCAAATAAAGGAGTTCAGAGCAATTTGACAGACCGACATTTTGTATAATACCAACCTCTCTCTCTCTGTACATGATCCTGTTTCCACGCAAAAACAAAACCTGGGGCATTCCCTGACTTTAAGAGCATATGCCAAATCTCTCTCAATGTTGACATCCAGTTTGACTGCCTGTTTCCAGGAATATTCTGAGGCATTATCATCGACAGATAAATAATACAAAATAGTATAACTGTAGAAGGAAATTTGGTACTTTCGATAACAAAATAGAACACAATCCACTTTCAAAAGCAACCAAATGGAGTGAGTGATTTGTACATAAACAAAACTTGTGTGTAACCAAATGGAGAGTCAATAAATTTGGTGGAGAGTAATTTATATTTTATCAACATAGTATTTTCAAATAAAAGACAGAAAGAAGATTCTTACCCGAGGTGGCAACCGGTCCATGGCATTCTGATATACCTGGATTGCCTTCTCTAGCTCTTTCGAAGTCTTCCAACTGTGAGTTGCCCTATCAACAAAATCAAATTGATGTTTTTTCCTTATTAACTAGTAATTAAAATATTGCTTATGACAGATATTAGGAAAGGATTTGCTATAATAGGCACAATCACTCACAGGAAAAATTAAACTACATTCACATGAAAAGAATGATTAGCATGCTTGGATGGAAAGAAAAGCCATCCAACTCGAGACAGTTATTCTCGTTTATCCAGCTATCATCAATCTCTCCTTCCCAGATAATTTCGGAACCATCTTCACCCACCACATTTTAAATAGCATGCTGCTCAAAGTACTTTGAATCCCTATTTTTCCCACCCAACATTCGCATCTAAAGGCCAATCTGGATCATCCTCTTCCACCACCATCTTCTTTCACCTTTTACCAACTTCACTATCCTTCTCATCCTCGCCTTATTCATTGCTACTGTCAAGATCAAACTCAGTTCCAAGTCTACCCTTCATCACATTTTCCTTATTCTAGAAAGCTTCCGGATTCTGCTGCCGGATTGATTCAAACATTCGCTCAAGTGAGTCGTGTATAAAATCTTCGACGGCTACAGCTTCACTCCTACCAGCACATCTTGTATTCTTAGGAATGGTTGTTGCGAAGCTTTTATCGCGATTTTTCGTCTTTGTTATGGGAAACAACAGACTTTTGGTCCTTATTTCCTGTTTCAGGTTCAGATTTAGACTTCAATCAAGCTTCATGACCAGGATTAGGATAAGGGTCAGAGTTGGAATCAAAACTGAATTTTCTAGAAATAGCAAAGAAAGTGAAAGCTCTTAAAAAACGGCTATGGCATACACTGGAGGGCCAGGTGCTGTACGAATGACTAAGAGAACTATGAGTAACATTAGAAATAGACAACATGTAGTGATAATTATTATAATTTTTCTCTACGCAAATCGGTGAAAAGGATTTGGGAAAGATACCAATCTGAAATGATAACATTTTCTCAACAACAAAGAATTCCCTAGCAGCAGATAGAAAATCTAAGTTAGCAAATGAATACACAACCTGTAGCAACACCATAATAATGATGGGCAGGCCTAGGTTCCCAGAATTTACTCCTATTTCATCATTTTCTTACCCTTTTTTTCAATAATCATAATCAACAGAAAATCTATCACGAAAAACAATCAGCAAAGGAAATAAGTAATCAGCAGTGAGCAGTTCAATTCATCAAACTGAAAAAATGGAGAACAAATGGAATATATGGTTTTGTTTCCCTTTTCTCGATCTCAAAAACGTTTGGAAAATTTAGGTTAAATGGAAAACTGTGACTTACCGCAGGCTTTCCGGTGAGGATTTGTGGTTGGATTTTGAATTATCTGAAGAAATGAAACACTCCAATTCATCAAACTGAAAAAATGGAGAACAAATTATGAGCAAAGCATACACCGTCGGTTAGCAAAACCCTTTGATTATCTAAGTCCAACGGTACCGATTTATTAATCGGCCACTAAACTATAACTAAAAATATAAAATAGTCACCGAACTAAAGTTACACATTAAATTTTAATTTTTATTACAAAATGATTACTAATTCGTATTAAGAGATGCGATAGTTACGAAAATTTGTATGATAACATGTTAAATTTTTAATATTTATACATTTAATCAATTTAAACATCAATAATGAGGGTTAAATTAAAAATAGATTAATTGAATGTGTTAATGTGGATAATTAAATATTATATTATTTAAATTTTTGTATATTTCATATCACTCACTTAACGACAGTTAACGGCTTAGTTACTATTTTGTATCAAAAAATAAAGTTTAATGTTCATTATGTAACTTTTGAAAGTTTGATGATCATTTTATATTTTTGGAGATAGTTTAGTGGCCATTCATATATTTTACCCTTTTATTAACTAGAAGAACACTATTCTTTTTCTTCTACTATTTTTAAAAAAAAATTCTTCTAATTTTATGCTTTTATTTTAATAAATTAATTTCTTCAAGAAATGCTTTAAAATTTAAACTACACTATCAGTTACTAATAATTTTAATTCACATACTATTTTAGAATTTGTTTAATGACTCCATTATCTCCTAAACTATGCACTTTCTCCGAGTTTGCCCTTAAAATAATTTTCGAGATATTTTTCCCCTGAATTAGAAATCGTGACCTCCGTTGGCCCCTTTCTTATAACATCCGTCAAAAAAATCGGTCCAATTAAACCGTGTCATATGGCTTTTTTAGCCAAAAAATTGACTGACTTTAATAAAAATGAATAAATGGCATGTTAAGTCTCTCAAATTTTATATTTAGTCAATATAGCCTCTAAAATTGCCAGCTGCTTTTTTGTTCCCTTTTGATTAAAGTAAGTTGATATTATCTTTTTAGCTTCACTCCCCGTCTCTCTCCTTGATGAACATACTAAGTTTGCCTTTTGTCACGCTCCGTTTGCGTGATAGGCAAGACCGTGACGAGATGTTTGATGGTTGTGCTTAATGCAGGATGTGGGATGGCAATAAAGGTGTAGTACGTTCTGTGCAACTATTCAGTCCTGGGGACGGACGTGCTGGTTAGGCACTACACTGGTCGTGAGCTGTCCCCGCTTCCCTGAAGAGCCCATGGGAGGGCGAAACCAGTAAGCATCAGAGTGGAAAAGGTTGAGCCTTGGGCTGATGAGAGCCCTGGGTTGCCGCACAGGGGAGATGTCCCTACGCCAAGACTCTGACCCCGTGACACTTTGCTCATGGGCTTTATGAACGTTGTTTGAATCATGAAAAAAATGCTAAAGAAAGAAAGTTTTCAACAACAACGAACAGATAAAATATGATGATGTGTTGGTTCAGAAATATATGATTTAGTTGGTACAAAATACATTATCTGGGTTTTAACTTTTAACCAAACATGTTATAATATGCACAGTAAAGGCAAGAAAGAAAACCAATTTAATTTTGATTCTAAGATGTAGAAATTTGTTAAAGCAACACCCCTAAACTTGTTTATATGTTACTTTTTGTGCAGTAAACTAAAAGAGAGAAAGAAAATGAGTCAAAAGTAGGTGGCTAGTTAGCATTTAAGTTATCTTCATCTCTAATGGAGTTCTCGTTAAAAAAAAGACACCCCTTACATAAATTATAAAAGTAGGGGCTAAATGACACAATCTAATTGGGTTAATTTTTTAAAACGGACGTTATAAAAAAGTGACCAACAAAGTCACTATTTTTAATTCATAAGACAATATGTGTTGTAAAAATATAAGTTTACCTAGTATATTTCAAAGAATCCCACATCTCTCTTTTATATTATTTGTTTTGTCTTTAAATATAAAGACTTAGTATTGAGCTTGTAAGAGAAAAATATAATGGTGGTTGCGTGCACATGAGGTTTGGTCAAGAAGTTTAGTCCAGTTGAAATCGGTGAATTTTCCCATGTGCATGAACTAGAGGCTCGATCTATTTTTATTATTTATTTATTATTTTAAAGTTCGTTTTTAACCATCCATTTTAAAATGAAATTATATTCATTTTTAACCATCCATTTTTCGCTTCACCGCGAAATATCCTTAAGGACAGTGTCTAGTGCACGCCTCAAGCAAGTCTTATTTTCAACCCTTTTCGGTTTAACCAAATATTTTTCCTACAATCTTAAGGATATTTTACCCATTTCCTATTTTAAACTGAAAACCCGCGACCTCTTAACAAAGATTTTCGTTGGTGTTGCTGTTGTTGTTACGCTATCTGTGCAATACTCTAGTGCGTCCCTTTACAGTCGCGATGTTGTCTGTACATCATAATTTGAACTCTGCTGCTAAAATAGGTATGTATTGTCTATGAATTTCTGAGGATGCTTTTAGATAATAATTTTATTTACCTATGCTATAATGTTAAATTATTATTCTTATGCCTATTATCTATGCTTAGAGAATTTTGTGAGTTGAACTTTAAGCATGATTGAAGTTGGTTACAAACTTAAAATAATATTTTGAAAAAAGAAGGAAAATGGAAATTATTTTATGTGTGGCAGACTCCATAATTGATTGTTGGTATAATGTGAAAGTGCATGTCTAGGATAGGTCCTATTAAAGACTTGGTATTTAAGAGTGTGTTTTACACCACCTCTCTTTCATAGGAACCTACCTGGTGCATTATTCATTGACTATGCCCACGATTTATCTCTCCAATTATGATGACACATTGAGCCACCATATAACTTAGTGCAGAAATTTCAATGAGAAATGGTTATCCTGCTAAGCCAAATATTAATTTGGATGAAACAGATGTCGTTAATCCTGTTAAGTCAATTTGGTTGAAACAGACGTTAATCCTGTTAAATCAAATATCGATTTGGTTGAAACAGATGAAGTAATCAAAAATGAAAAATCCTGTTGAGCCAAATTTTAATTTGGTTGAAGGAGATAGATAATTTTTGTGATAATTTCTCAAAATTGATATATTTACGAATACAAAAGAGTGGATGATAGACAATGATGTTACTAAGTACATATTTATATCATGTCCCCTTACGGAGGAAGGGGAAGAAATTGTCTATCTTAAACATCGTTTGAAACTGCACAAGTATTTGAAGAGGCAAGGTATTATTTAAAAAAAAAACTTTAGCCTAAGTTTCCTTTAAATGTGACGAATCGGGAATATGTTATGTGAAAAAGAGTTTGTAACATTTTTATTCAAAATTATTAGGCATGCTATTTATATTTCTTGTATGCTTAAATGTTATGATAATCTATGTGACATGTTAATGTGAGAACTTATATTGTTATGATTGATTTGACATGATAATATTAACATAATTTGTAAAATGTGTATGTTGGATTTTCTATGTGGAAATGATTAGAGACACCTTAAGTTTATAATAGTTATATGTTCTTAAAATATTTTTTAAGTGTGGGGGTATTTTACCAAATTTATGTTTCTAGTTCGTAAGGAAAAATAATTGTTTCTAAAATGTTAGATTGCATGTTCACAATGTTGCATATATGCTTTGGACAATAACATATTTGGTTGAAATAAAATTGTTAAACAAACAATAACTATAATTCATGTCAATTTTAGTAGTATGTTTTTGAGTTATATCATATTTTATTTCAAGAATAAAAGAATGAGTAAGATAAAGGAGATGCTTATTTTGTTTAATGACGATAATGAAAAAGAAATCATGATTTGTGATTTATCTCCTCTTATAAATTGGTGTATCATTAAAATTGCACGCTTGTTTCTTCTAATTTATGAACCAAATTTATTTGAAATCTTGATTGTGAACATAATGATTTGAGAAGATCTGAACGACCTAGAACTGTAAAATTCTTTGGAAGTATTATTTTTTTATACTTGGCTGAAAATGATACAATTTTTCTAAATCGATTTCTTCTTACGATGTTTTTCTTTTGAAAAAAGATTAATATTAAATGTAACTTATTTTTACAACGTTTGTAAATTAGTTTTTACTTCATAAAACAGAAGTTATCGATTGTAGAAAAAAAAATCTTTTTACAAAGAAAATTTAAGAATAATTATTTTATAAATATATATTACAAAACCTTTTACTTAAAACAATATAAATTGTTTTGATATTTTTACTCCATTTACAAAAAAAATTATTGAAATCTTTTTCTCTAGTTTCAATATAATTTTTTATCAGCCAAATGGACGTTAAAGTCATATTTTTTGTTACTCAAAAGTATATAGTGAACAACCCGAAGAATGCATCGTGTCAGGTCGTGAAATCAAAGTTTGTAAATTTCTCAAATCATTGTATGTCTTGAAACAAACTTCCAAAATTGTGGAATGAGAAATTTAATCAAGGGATAAGTGAAAACATGAGTGATTATTTGTTTGTGTTGGTAGCATGTTTATCTTAATTATATTTTTTGTTTATATCAAACTGATTGACGATGTTTGTGTGATTATTTATTTATGTATTGATTACATGCTTATCTTAGTAATTATTATGTGAGACTGAAAGGTATCTTGCTTCAATAAAAGCAAATGTCATATTGAATATTTAAATCATGAGAAAGCGTGGTAGCAAAATGCTATCACAAGAACATAACGTTAAATATTTAAGAAGTTTGGATATATTGATACCAAACCTGTGAATACTTATTATGATGTTAATATTTAAATGAGAAAAGAATACTTATTATGATGTTAATATTTAAATGAGAAAAATATACATGTGATCATGTTGCTCAATCCAAGCATGCATAAAATTATTAAATTTTGATGCACTTGATGAATTTTACTAGACCTGAGATGACACATGTTATTTTTCAATTGAGATGATATACACAACTCAAATCATTATTGTTGAGTTGATGTAGTAAAGTTAATAAGATATCAAAAGGATATCATGAGTTGTGATATTTTACTTAGTGGAGTACCCGTTGTATTAAAAGAATACAATGATGATAATTAAATATTTTATTCACGTGAAACTAGATCTACTAGTGGTTATGTATTCACCCTTAGAGGTAAAACATTATCTTGAAAACTAGCCAAACAGACATTTATAGAAAATTTACTATGAAGTCTGTGTTTATTATATTATAGTTGGCTAATAATGAAGCTAAGTGGATTATTCAACTTCTTAGCCTGACAATGAAGCTAAGTGGTAGGAAAACTTCTTAGCCTGTGCAAAGAAGTTAAGTGGTAGAAAAATTTCTTAACCTAAACAATAAAGGTAAAGGATCTCTTAGCATGTACTTGAAGTTGAGCGGTTGAAAAAATTCTTATCCTGTATTTTATTAGGCACAAAAATGATAGATTCAGTGTCAATGCATTATGATTGCCAAGTAGCAATAGACATTGCAAAGAGTAAACACTTTTAAAGGTTAAACTAGACATATTTGTCTAATGACATGAGGTAATAAAGCAGCTGCAAAAAGATGAAGTGATATCAATTGATTATGTGAAGTTAGAAATGATTTTGGCCAAATCATTCAGCTAAACCCCTGGGAAGAAAATTAATATGTGAAACATTGAGGGGAAAGGGACTTATGCCAATATAAGAAATCAACAGTGATGGTAACTCAACCTTTGTGATTGGCGATCCCATGAAGAAGGTTCATATGGGTAATAACAAGTCATTGTTTGATCTTGTAGAGAAGCACTACATTATTTTTTTGTCCCTTCCTATGGTGTAAATAGTGCTAAAAACTGCAAGGATGGTGAGGGTGAGTAAAACTCTTAATCAAGTTCATAGCCTTTATAGGTGGTGTATTGATCTGCAGAATACACTTGATGACTTGACTTATATAAGTGTGAAGTGGGGCCGCTTCTATGAGATATGTGGCAAAGTCTCTAGAGCACTTATGAAAACCAGGCACGCGCATGGCCTATTAGTGCACAACCGCGATAAAGAGCAAGAATAGATATAATGTGATTAATGGGAATGTTAGCTTACAATAATGAGTTATTGGTTCATAAAAACGTGTTTCACCAATTACTCTGTAAGTTATGTCTCATTTTTTCTAAGTTCTGGTTCATAGTCCGAAAGACACCAGAATGAATACGTTATCTCAGAATACTCAGCTATTTTTTTTTTCATTCTTTGAAATATGTGGGGGATTGTTGTAAAAATATAAGTTTACTTAGTATATTTCAAAGAATCCCACATCTCTCTTTTATATTATTTATTTTGTCTTTAAATATAAAGACTTAGTATTGAGCTTGTAAGAGAAAAATATAATTAAAACGTCTTAAATTTAGAAATCAATTTAAGGTATGATTGTAAACTTGATTGTTTAGTCGAAAACTGATAATTCAATTGATTTTAAATTATTAAATAAAATCAGAAATTATGTGAATCATTATGTTGTGTTTCAACTAAATTAAACTAGATTTTAAAAAATTTCATTGATTCTTTTTTTTCAGTCCTCACCTCCTAGAACTGTCAGATTTTTTTTTTCAATGTCACACATTTTGACATAGCATTTATTCAATTCTCTTGAACAAATTAGCAAAATTATTTCAGCTAAGTACAGAATTTAAGTCTGAAACAATTATTCAATTAAAAAGTGAACTTCAATAAAAGACTTCCAATTCCTATGTTAACAAAAGCATGCAATTACAGTTAGTCGGAGCAGATCGTAGGCAAACATTCTAGCTTTTCTACTTCCTTTATTTTTTGTTCATCAACCGCGGCTGCACCGACGAGGAAGACAACAGTTAATCACAATGTTGTCGAGATTTGGTGCAATAAGAGATAAGAAATAAACGAGAACAGTATCTGCTGCAGCCTAACAAAGCTAACTATTTCCACCTCCGGCAGCATCATGGGTTCTTTATGCTTAATTCTTAAAATGAATAAACAGTTAATCCACAATGTTGTCGAGATGTGGTGCAATAAGAGATAAGAAAAAAAAAAACGAGAACAGTATCAGCTGCAGCCCCAACAAAGCCAACTATTTTCACCTCCGGCAGCATCATGTGCTTCAACCGCTTCCAGCTGATAACACGCAATATTTTAAAAATTAAGTTCTGCCAATACGATAACAATTGGAAGCAATAACTAATAAATTATATGGAGAGACAAAAGCAGGACTTTAGGTTAAGGGGCGAACTTATAAATTTATAGGGGAACATAGGTTGTAATTTTTATTTTATGTCCGGGCTATAATCATTTTTTTCTCGAATAATATTATCATCACACCTCCATTATCATCACACCTCACCTCCCCCAATTGCCTATAAAAGGCGGGGGAGGCACAGCATGGGCAAAGACACAACGACAAAAGCCATGGAAAATGGCACAAACAATGCCATTTGAAATGGCGCAAGGGCAGTGCCCTTTGAAGTTCGAGAGCAGTGCTCTCGCCGGGTTGTTCGATGGTTCGATCAATCATCTGATTGAGGTCTTGTTGAAATTCGTTCGAGTTGTGTTTTTTTTTTTTTTGCTATGGTTAGATGATGCGAGGATTTTGTTAGGGGTCAGTTGAAATTTTTCATTCGAGCTTTTAATAGCATAAATTTTAATATTTATCTTTGTATTTATTTTAATGTTTGGTAATATATATATGGCTTAAATATAACTTTGGTACCTAAACTATACACATTCTCTCAAGTTGGCACCTAAAGAATTTTTTCTCCCAAGTTGGTATTTGAACTATACACTTTCTCCCAACGTGGTACCTAAAGAACTTTTCTTCCTAAGTTGGTACCCAAACTTTAATTTCATCCACTATTTTAATACTTTTATTAACAGTTTTAGTCCACAAACTTATGAATTCAATCAATTTAGTCATAATTTGAAATAATTCAATAAATTTAACGTTTCATATTTAAAAATTCCATCAATTTAATCATTTTTGTGAGAATATCAAATCAAGCAAGTCCAACGAATCAAAGCAACAATTGGATAACTGAATTCTATCAACAAGTTATGTTTAAACTTTTATTATACCAAGAAAGTAATATAACATTTCTAAGAGAAGAACAAACAATTTAGGTGAATAACACATAGTAAATTGATAGAATTTTTAAACATAGAGAGTTATATTTATTGAATTGTTTCAAATTAGGACCAAATTGTTAGAATGTATAAGTTTTAGTACCAACTTGGGAGAAAAAAATTTTAAGTACCAAGTTGGGAGAATATATCTAGTTCAAAAACCGAATGTATATTTAAGCCTATATATATTGACATGTTTTTGTAATAAAATATATTTTGTATGTCATGTCTCTATATTTTAAGTCATATGAATTATTTATAATATTCTTTTAATTATTGGAATATTTTTATATTTTGCATGCCATGTCTTATATTTTAAGGGTTTAATACATGTTTCTCCCCTTAAACTTTACATGTTTTCCCAACTTACCCCATAAACTATGTTTTGCTCACTTTCTCCCCTAAACTTTGTCATCGTTACTCGTTTTCCCTATTTCTGTTATCCTCGCCGTTAAAAAAAATTTAGCCAATAAAAAAGTGTCACGTCATCTCTTAATTGACTAAGTCAATTCGCCTGGTCTTTGCTAACCCAGTTGTATGTTAATTTACTGTTGTTGTTGTTGTTGTTGATTTATTGCATTTCGATAAGTAGAAGTTGTAGTTTCTGAAAAGGTGGACGACGTTAGGGGAGTCCATCACCTTAGTTAGGGAGGTGTGGTTGTACCGGAATCGAGGTACAATTTGTCCGTTTGAGACAATGTGTATGTGGTTGATTCCTGTGAATGAGGGACGATGTGAACAATTCTGGCATTAGTTGGTAAGAAGAAGTGAAGGCATATGAGTGGTAGTTGGAGTAGTGACGATGTTTTATCGAATGAGCCCTTGGTACAGTATTAAGTTGGTTTCCTCCAGTTGATTCTAAATCCGTGCTTTTGTATATCGTTAGCAAGTATGCAAGTTTGAACATGCCTGGTGAAGTGTTAGTTGGTGACCGTTGGGGTTCGGCCTATGATTTTATGCAAGATAGCCGGTCAGTGTCCGTGAGTGGGAGCTAGTTTGTGTGATTGGGTCAGTGTACGTTGAGTTGTCTTTCAACAAGCAGAAGAGATGAAGTCACTTCCGATATAGTTGAGTCGAGAAGGAAGTCTTGAGCTTTGGCTCCAGGTCGTTTGTCAGGGGTAGAGCAAGTCCAGCATGACTGTTTGTGTGTGATCAGAATTGAGTCTTGAAGTTAAGAGATGCTCTAAGAACAGTTTAGAAGAGTCGGATTTTGTTGAAGAACCAGTCTGAAAACAAGAGGACCGAAGACTATCAATTCAGTTGTGTACATGTGAAGTTACAATTTCTGCGGATACCTCCTTTTGCGTGAGCATGTAAGAGATTAGATATCTTTGTTGAGACCTTAGATGTAGAGACACATGTGACTAGCCTTTAGGGAGATAGTAGTGATCAGAAAGATGTACAGAAGATGTTTGTTGGTGGTTCAGAGTTACTAGTTTCTAGTAGATGTGAAGTGATCGCCTTCCTACGGTTTTGATGTACCTTTTGACAAGATTGGCTTGAAGCGAACAGAGTTAGTGTATACGTTGAGACAAAGAGAGAGTTGCCTTGAAGTTGCAGATTTCTGTGTGACTGTAGTAGTAGGTGAGGAGGTGAACTTCTTGTCGAATGTTGATCCAGCTTTGGAGGTCGAAGATTGATTGAGTTTAGTGGACATGCTTACTTAGCAATTGTGATGGATTTGATTTTGAATGAAGATTAAACCACAGAATGTTAGAATAGTTGTGTTTTCTTTTCCTAGAGGTGTTTAGAAGAATTGTCGGTTTACCTCTTGTTAGAGGAGAAGAGTTTGTTATTGAGACCGTCTCCGAGTTTGCTCCCGTTTTGATTACTCTGTATCTTATGACTCCCGAAAGAATTGAGAGTATTGAAAGATCAATTACGAAGTTTGTTGGACCTTAGACTCATTAAGCCTAGTATGTCATCTTAGAGTATGACAATGCACTTTGTAAAGAAGAGAGAAGACAGTACAAGAATGTGTTTAGATTTCAGACAGTTGAAACAAGTGATAGTGAATAATTAGTATCCGTTTCCGAGTGTCAGTGATTTGTTGATCAGTTAGTGTGTGCTACAGTCTTTTCAAGATTAATTGAGATCCGTTTACTACCAGTTGAAGGTGAGAAAAGTTGAAGTACCGAAGACAGCTTTAGGGGCAAGATGTGATCACCTTGAGCTCTGGGTTATGCCGTTTTGTTTGACTAGTGTATTAGTTACCTTCATAGAGGTGTCGAACAGAATAATTCTCGAGTTCCGTGATCAGTTGTAATAGTTCTCATAGATGACACATGAGTATATTCGAGTACCGAAGAAGACCATGACAAGCTTTAGAGTTAGTATTGTAGATTCTATTAGAGAATCAGTTGTATGTCAAGTTATGCAACGTGAACTTCGAGTTAATGAAGATGTTCTCCTAGGACATGTAGATCATCCGAGTGTATTAGAGTAAATTCCAAGTAGGCAAAAGAAGATATGAGTTGGAAGAAGTTGAAGATTGTGACAGATATCTATAGTTCCTAGGTCTAGCATTGTTACTTTCAGAAAATTGTAAATAGCCTTTTGAAAATAGTTGCTCCATTGATAAATTGCTACAGAAGAATGTTCAGTTGTGTGGTTAGATGCGAGACAACGAGCCATTGAGAAACTAAAAGAAACCTTTAGGAGAGCTTCGACCTTGAATCAGTTTGTATCAGAGAAAGAGTTGTGAACCATAGTGATGCATTATATGTAGAGTTAGGTTGTGTACTTATGCAAGACAGAGAATTGTAGCTTATTCATCGAGATAGTTGAAAGACCGAGAGAAGAGTTATCCGATTTGAGACATAGAGTTAACTACGGTTGCAATTGCTTCGAAGACTTGAAGACAAAGCTTGTATAGTAAGGAATGCATAGTGTGTATGTACATATCATCATAACTTGAATTGTTAGACAACTTAGGAAAGGTTGAAACTTGAACAGCATAAAGTGTTAGAACTGCTAGAAGACTGTAATATCAAGATTGAGTACCACCCGAAGATAGTCAACGTAGTAATCGATGTTCCGAGTTGTATTTATTGTTAGATTAGTAGTTGAGTTACGAGTTGAAATTGCCGAATTCCGTTTATCAAATGATAGTAGTTTTGTGGCCGAGTTTCGAGTTGAGAGTACTTTGAGTCAGAATGTTTGAAGAGAAACAATTGCAAGACAGATTCTTGGCACCTCACGTGCAAGACATAGCGGAAAGAAGACCTTCAGAATACAGTTCAGAGATGATAGAGTTTGTATTGTTAGAGATAGAATTGTTGTATTGATTGGCATGGTATTTTGAGACGTACTGTTTTGGTCGAAGCACACGATAGTTCATTTGTATTGCATCTGAGTTGTATGAAGACGTATTGTAGGTTGAAGACGAGTGCTTCGGGATTGGGTTGATGAATAATGTGGTTCAGTATGAGAGTAAGTGTGTAAATTGCCAGCGTATTAAGACCGAGCGTCAGTTTTCTTCTAGTTTGTTACATCCGTGGAAGGTTCATAATGGAAGTGAGTAAATGAGATTCGAGATTTCAACTAGATTATTTCTGAAGACGTTTGTATAGTGTTTGGCTACCTGTTGAAGTCAGATGGGCAGTTAGAGAAAGTTATGAGTCAAGTGTTCAAACAGTGTTGTATGAGATTGTGAATCGGGCTAATACAGTTGTTTATCTGTTGCGGTTACCATCAGAGTTAGAAAGGGGTTGGTGATGGGATTTGTGTATCTATGATGCGGGAGTGTGAGTCAGATCTGTTCCGTGCTATGTTTGTTAAAGAGATTGAGTTGAGTTTGAAATTGCGTGCAACGAAGAATCAGTTGAGATCTTAGCATCAGATATCTATTGTTGTGTGGTAAGCCCACCGAGGTTGGTTAGTGTGTTGCGGTGTGAAAGAAAGTGGGTTCCTGTCCGATAAATTTCGGGGATGAAATTTCCTTAAGTGGGGGAGAGTTGTAACACCCGTGTTTTGGAGCTAGGAGTTAGCCGGGTTTATAGTTCGAGTCAATAAAATTAAATTAAAACAAATCAACCTAAGTTGTGATGTAATTGAGCTTTAATAAATAAGGGAGGGACCTACAATGCAATTTTCCCCAAAAGATTTTAAAAGGATGACAACTTTCAAAAGTTATCATCTTCTCCCCTTTTCCCATTATTTCCAACATGAGAAACACCCACCACCATCTTCAAACCCTCTCAAACTTCAAGCTTATATTCCTTTGATTTCTTCATCAATTCAAGGGCGTTTTTAAAGGTAAAATCATTTTCTAACTCTCCTCTTCATTTCCTATCCATACATGGTCTTAGATTTTAAAGATATGAACTTTTGAAAATTAGGGTTTGATTTAAAGTTTGGATTTTTAAGGGGTTTTTCATCTTGTTTTGATAAATTGAGTTGGGGCTTTGTTTGTTCATGGTAAAATACACATTATATGTTAATTTGGTTAATTTCTAATGAATTTCCGAAGTGGGTTCTTAAACCCATTTTTGAGTTGTCAAAAACACAATTTTTGGTGGGTTTTAGGGTGTAATTAGAGGGCTGATGGTATATGTATGCTAGGGGATGTTTTGGGACCATTTGGGTGTTTGAAAATGGAATTTTCTGCTGGGTAAAATAGGAGTACGAAAATGAAAATTTTTGGTGATTGTTTGGGTTGTAAATTGTTGGAGCTTGGCTTGCACTTATGGGTTGATGTGGTGGCTGAATTTAGCAATAATTTGTGAGTATAAAATGTGTTGGAAATTTAGGTTTTGAGCAAGGATTATGGGCTGCTTGAATTAGATAAAGTTTGGGTTTGGTCATGACTTGAAATGTTGGGTTTGATGCTTAAATTGTATTCCGGGTTAGCCACTTTGATGTTTGAGTTGATTGAGGTTGTTTTACTTGTGTTGAGGTGCTTAGAAGCGAGGTTTTGGGTTGGTGAAGCCTTGGGAGCAAATCCGGAAATTGAAGACCATGGTTGCTTGGTAGTTGAGCTTGGAGTAGAGGTGAGTGGTTAATATTTTTAAATTGGTTTTTAAGTGGTTGGTTCAAGCATGTGGACTAGGTTGGGTTTGGTAGACCCACCTACACTTAGGATTAGGGTGGTAGCCTAATCCTAAGCTTTAGTTAGAGACCTTGGATGCACTTTTTAATTGTTGTTATGCCTCATGATGATTATGTATACTGAGATATACATGTATGTGGAAGCATGGCCTAATGCATTGCTTACATGTATGTTGATGACAAATATAATATGGATATATGATGTGATAATTGCTTGGATGACATATATGTGGTGTTGATTTGTGAAATGAGGTTATGTTGTGGATTGCATGATTTTGGAGAATCATGGTGAGTACGTGCTAGGCACGAAATTTATATTGACATTGATATTGTAAAAAGTTGTGTAGTTTGATTTATATTGGCACTAGTATGCTTGGGTACAATGATCGATCATTAGGATGAGTGTGCACACAAATTGAGTCAAAACGTACGTGGCCTTGGTGGCGTTAAGGCACCAAGGAGGAGTACGGTGATGTAATATTCCACCGGAAGCTTTATATATTTCTACGTGATGATGAGTGGAATCCCATCCGTAGGGCATGTGGCGATGAGTAGAATCCCGCACATGCAAGGACCGGTGATGAGTGGAATCCCACCGAGGTAATGTTGTTGTTGGAAATGCGTTCCAACGGGTTATCCGCGTATTCGGGTCATAGCTAAGTGCCAATATGAGGTTGTATGTATATACTAATGTGGGATTATGTTTATGTGCTTATATGACATGAAATGTGATGCCCTTATGATTTGATATATGATGTGGTTAATGCTTTGGATTATGTATCAAGGTAAGTTGAGCTTATAGTTGTTGAGCATGACATAATGTTGACTATATGTTTATGCATCATGTTCATTTTGGCTTGGCGGACCGGAGGTAAGACCATGCATTTCATCTTGGAAATAGTTCGTGCTTGGACCCTGCATTGTCGAAGGTTTGTTTTATGAGCTTACCCTCACTAAGCTTTCATGCTCACGCTCTATTTTGTTCGACAATGCAGATAAATAGCTTGAGGGTGGCAAGGGCAAGGAAAGGTCTCCAAGCGTTGCTTTGGTGAGCTCAATGTATGAATTTTAAGCGATAGAATGTAATAGTTAAGCAATGGGATAGGTGTTGTTGATTTGTGCTTTTGCTGGTTGTCTAGGAGCATGTTTAGACTCCTTAATTATGTTGTTTTGATTGGCTCGTTGATGCCATGTTTGAATTGTAATCCATGCCTAAATTGCTTACCATGAATGTTGTCTATGTGCCCCTTTGATGTTGCCCTTGTGTTTGAATGTTGAAGTATGAGACTTGAGTGCTTAAATGTCATCTTTGATCCAATTGCATGATTTCCTTGATGTTTATACATGTTGGGTGCTTGTATGGCTATAAAGTGGTATGTAAATGTTGTGAGAATGTTTGGTTAGGGCTAGGGAAGTCTTAAATTGCATTTAGACTCGAGTCTTGATCGTTTTTGCTGAGTTTGGGAGGTTTTGCAGTGCAGGGGTATCGATACAGTTGGTACGGTATCGATACCACCTTCTTGTTTCAGGCCTCGTGTATCAATACACTTAAGGGGTGTATCGATACCATTTTGGTCACTGGAGCTACTGTCCATATCGGTATCGATATCGGCCTCTGGTGTATCGATACCATCATCTTGGCGTTGACCGTGGGGAGTCAACCGTTGGGGAGGGTATCGATACACTCCTTGGGTGTATCGGTACGGTCTCTACGAGTTGACTTTGACCAGTAGACTTAGTCAAGGGGTATCGATACACCCCTTAAGGGTATCGATACCGCCTGCAGTTAAAGCTTAAACCTAGTCAAGGGGTATCGATACACCCCTTAAGGGTATCGATACCGCCTGTAGTTATAACTTAAAAATTGGGCTGTAACATGTTAGTTTGAGTTCGTTTGTTTGTTTCGTGAATGTTGTTCCGCTGTATGATCACATAGGATTAAATATTCATCTAGACAAGATTTAAAATGAAAAAAATAGGGTTGCTAACCGAGGGGGAATTCCTTAGGGGGTTTTCACTCGGTTTTCCCCGTGTAGCTCACTCATACCGGTCATCCGGCCAGACTGGGACGAGGGGGTTACATACTCTAATTATATTCTAATTATTAATTCGAATTTTGCTATATTCGAAATATATTTTTTGAACAAAATTCAAATTAAATTAGAATTATATTCATATTATATTTGAATCATATTCAAATTATAAATCCATCTATGTGAATCTTTGTTAAACCCGTCCTTAGGAGGTCCTCCTGGAGAGACATTATGCCATCCTCTTGGCCCCAATGCCCGCACACCAAGGCCCCACTCGAGCCTATAAGAATGTCACTTACACCAAGGCCGTTCGACTGCTAGCACAAAACGAGGGGATGGTGGAGACCTTACACCAGACCACTTTCCCCCTAAAAGAGCTAAATAAATTTTCTAAAAATGACGCCAGTAGACGTTGGATCGTCCCAAACGAGGACACTTTCTGGACATAGTCTTCATTGCCTTTTCAAAGCATCCCGACTTGCATCTTAGACTTGGTAACTCTTTAGGGATTGCTCATATCATCACTCGGTCCACATCTGCACGGTTTAGAACGGGCTTGTTAAGGTAGGATGGCAACACAATAAGGGACGAACTTGACATTCTTCCACACTTCTTCTAATCGATGTCCTCATCGATGTAGTCCAATAAAGAATTGTCTTAATATTCTCCCGCATTTCTTCTATAGATGGCCTTATCGATATAGTCCAACAAGGGATGCTCATTACACGATGCTTCTAGCTTTCATTTTAGTTTATCCAAATCTTAATACGCGGGAAAACTTTGTTACCATTTGAAGAATCATTTAAAAATCAACTAAGAAAGGCGGGAGAACATTAGAAACTCAGCCAAACACGAGGGCGCGAACTTCAAAAACAAAACGCCACTCAACTCAGTTCTCAGTTCCGCCAACTAGAAATCTCAATGCCCGCCTATTTTAATCTAACAAATCACATCCGTCCACGTGTATCTAAATCTGCACACGACGGTCATTTTAATAAAAATCTCCCTGTTCTTTTAGAGATCTCTCTATAAACCTCGAACCAGTCCCAGCCTCTTCCCTTTCCATTTCCCTTGCTTTTGAGCAAATAATGAGTCTTTCGACTAAGCAGAGTGTTACTGTTAATAGAGCTATGAATCCTTGGGTTCTTCATCTTCAAAAACTGGGTCTGGAGCTTAAATGTCCTCTCTGGTTTGTTTTCTCATCATTTGTTGTTTTTGTTTTTGTTTTGGTTTGTGTTTTTTTGAATTTATTATTATTATGTGAAATGTTATCTTTTGCAGTTTGAATTTGTTTAAACGGCCATTGTTGATGCCTTGCGACCATCTGTTTTGCGAGTTAGTGCCATTTCTCTCTCTATCTTTATATTCATTTCTGAAAGTTTTGATTTTTATTGCTTGGTTTCATTGTTTTGGAATTGTTACAGTTCATGCGTAGCTCGAACTGAGTTTGGCTCAGAGTGTCCTATCTGCAAAGCCCAATGTGCAGATCGAGGTACATTTCATTTAATCACTTCCCTTTGATTTTTATGGACTAGAAATGTGGGTTAATTTCGGTTTAATGCATTTTGATTCTGGATTAACGTTTATATGATTTTGGGTTTTGTTAATTTGAATTTCACGTTCAATCTATTAATTACAAAACCAACTTGTTTATTGCTTTGTTTGAGTTTCGTTTTTTGGCTGAAAAAGAGTATGCTGGCTGCAGATCTAAGGCCTGTGACCTTTATGGAGAATATAGTGGGAATCTATAAAAGTTTAGATGCTGCATTTACTGCAAATCTTTCTCATTCCCTTGAAGATGGTGTTGGCAAAAATGATAAATTTGATAAGTGTAGCACACAAAGGTGTAATACGGATAAAGTGCGCCCGACTCCTAACCAACATGGGGTTGCATTTAATGGTTCTAGGAATGTTGGTTTGCATAGTAATCAAGTTGATCAAGCATCTCTCAGCCTTCCCTCGTGCGGTGATACAAAGGCATCTGACAATGATAGTGAACATGTAAGAGTTTGCCTTTCATCCAATCACATTATGTTGTACTTGGATGTATGGAATCTTTAAATTTCTTTATACTGTCTATACTTCTGGTTGTATGGTTGCAGATCAATGCTGGTTCTTTCTAGTTACTTCGGTTCCTATTAAACTGTCACTTGTCTGTTCTACTCTCTTTCTATTAAAGTTATATGATTTTTTTATCAATAATAAATTTTAAATGATAAAAAGTCAAATTTGATAAATTTTGACCAAAAAGTCAATGGGATAGAGGTAGTATTATTTTTTGTGGATCATGTTATCATATATATATATAATAGTTCTTAGTTATTAGAGTGTATTTTGCGGTATTTATTTCCTGCCTGAATACATTTTTAGTCTACAATATTACCTGCTGACATGGATCTTGATGAATTTTCAGAGTCTTGGAAACTATTCAGCCAAGGGAGTTGGCAAGAGAAATTTTGATGATATGACAAGTCAAAAGCAGTGCAATTCTGTTTTAGGGGTTGATGGTCATTCTTGGGATTCCAAGAGTCAAAAGAGGTTGAACTACGGGCGATTAGATATGGTTGTCAAACCTATGGATCATTGTCAGTCAGTTAAGAAGGCTCAAAACATAGTGACTTCTGATTGTCAATTAGGATCTCAAAATGAACCATCTCTTGTTTCAAATCTTCCTGTGACATCAGATAACCTGTGTGACAATAGAGCCATATGTGGATTTTGCCAGTCCTCTAAAATCTCGGAGGTAAATTCCTACCGAGCATCATTTGACTATTCTTTATTGATGTTTTTCTTTACAAGTAAGTTAGCTTGTGTTCTCAAATTTCTTAGGCCACTGGAATGATGCTACATTATCTCAACGGAAAACCTGTAACAGGAGATGCTTTGTTCAGTTCAAATGTTATACATGTTCACAGCTCCTGTATTGAATGGTATTTTTCTAAATTTTAAATTGTATAAGATTGATGTAAAAGGGAAAATGGTGTTGGCTGGGGCCGATGGGAGTTTCAGTGAAACCTGTTTATATATTGTCTGGTCATGTTTTCTTGCTGCTAGAAATATCCTGACAATGTCTTCAAATGCAGGGCACCCCAAGTGTATTATGTTGGTGATTCTGTTAAGAATCTTAAAGCAGAACTTGCAAGAGGTGCGAAGCTGAAGTGCAGCAGATGTGGGCTAAAGGGGGCAGCACTTGGCTGTTATGTGAAGTCTTGCCGCAGAAGTTATCATTTCCCTTGTGCAAAAGAAATTCCAAAATGTCGATGGGACCATGTAATTGCCTTGTACCATATTTTATATTATATATGCTTTTATTCCGAGACATTCTGCCTCCCCCATCTATATGATTCATGTGTCAATTTTTGCTCATAATTTTTTCCTTCTCTCATAGGATGACTTTCTTGTGCTTTGTCCTGGCCATTCTTCTGTTAAGTTTCCAAGTGAGAAGTCTAGAAATGGCCACTCTTCATCCAAGCAATCGAATGAGAAGTCCGGAACTTGTTTGTCTGCTAACGATGTCATGCCAATCGAAAGGTAATTAATCAATGGAGATGTCTTAGATATCTTTCACAGGTCTATACCTGCTTTGCATGCTTATTGGAGGAGTTGCTATATCATTTTCCATGTCTTTCACTTAGGAAGAAAGAAATGGCAAAAGAAGCCGAATTATTTGAAATTGTATTTTTTTTCTAGATTTTTCCAGTTATGGAGAAAGTCTTAAACTGGTTATTGAATTGTCTGGATAGTGAACTGATTGTAGTTCTGCATGCAGTGGCCAGCTGAAATGCAGCACTTTTTGGGGTCAGCCAGATGATAAAAAAGATTGGGTTTTCTGTGGATCTGCTTTGTCTCCTGAAGAGAAGGTCAGATTAGATTAAACTCATTTTTTGTTTTGATTTCTTTTAATTGATCTTGTTTGGTGTTAAAAGTTCTGAAATGGATGCTTTTTATCGAATTTGGAGATTCTTTCGTCGATAAGATAATCCTTAATAGGCTTTTCTTTTCACAATAATGGACTCTCATGGTATTTATTCAGTGTCTTACCTTGTTGCAGTTTCTTTTGGTCAAGTTTGCAAAAATGATTGGTGTAACTGTAACAAAGTTTTGGAGGCCGGATGTCACTCATGTGATCGCTTCTACAGATGCGACCGGTGCATGCACCAGGACACTTAAAGTTCTCATGGCCATTTCAAATGGGAAGTGGATTCTTAATATAAATTGTAAGTACAATTGAATTTTCCCCACTCTATATCCATGAGCTTCTTTTCTTTTCCTTTGTTGAATGTGTGCCGGTTAAAGTTCGATCTCTACCCGAAAACAATAAGGTTATTGTCATTCGTCACGACTGATACATAAGCTTAACTTTACAGGGATAAAGGAATGCATGAAAGCTATGCATCCTTTGAATGAAGAACCTTATGAAGTAAGTCTCGACAACCACGGGTGTTGTGACGGCCCTAAAACCGGCAGACTCAGGGTGTTGGATAATGTAAGTCCAAGCCTGCTAGTTTATTAAAGTTAACACCATCAACTTTGCAAGCTTGTAACTTGTTTCTCTTGCAGGCACCTAAGCTCTTTCATGGCTTTAACTTTTATTTTGTGGGTGACTTCGTGTCCGGTTACAAGGAAGATCTTCAAAATCTGGTTGACACCGCTGGCGGTACTGTTTTGAGAAGAATGGAGGAACTAATCGAACATAACAATGGCGGTGACCAGACAATTCGAACGAAGATGGTTGTCGTGTACAACCTGGATGCACCTCGAGGTTCCGAGGTAGGAGAAGAAGTTTCAATTATTTGGGAGAGGGTTAGTGAAGCACAAGATTTAGCCACAAAAATAGGTGGACAAGTCATTGGTCACACATGGCTTTTAGAATCAATTGCAGCATGTAAATTGCAGCCTTTTGTCAACTAACTTGAAATTCATAATTTATCCGTTTTTAGCTGGAAAATAACCAGCAACTCATTACTCATTTGGTCACACATGGCTCTTATTGTTGTAACTTGTATGTCATTATTTTTTTACTTTTATAATAAATAAACAGTTGTGAATTGAAATTTGCATTTTACTTCATTGTAAGAAGAAATTACATGGGTTATTATTATCAATTTGTATGTAATCCTACTTTGACCATCAACAATAATAAATTGTGAAAGTCATACTTGTGAAAAAAATGATGAATTTGTATTAGTGACGGAATTTGAAGTAAAAGTTGGGTTAATTAAAATGTTTAATAATTTTGAGAGATTTAATAAAAATTAAAAAAAAATAGTAATAGAATTTAATTAAAAATATTAAAACTTAATATGAACTCATTTGGTCGGGTTGGGTTGAAACCCACTAATAAATACAAAAATTCTAATACCACCTTAATAATATTAGTTCTATTTCTGAACCCAACAAGTGATCATAGTAAAAAAAATTGATGATGTACATTCTAAAAAACCTATTTTCAATCGCTTTGTCTATAAAATATATATCTTTTGTCAAAAAATTAAGAATATATATAAATATATACTACATTATAATCACATTTAAACTATTAAAAAAATATTAGCTCTATTTCTCCACTAATATCGACATGTAATGTAATAAAAGATTGAATCCGATCCAATTTTTTCGGATACCAGTTTTTCAGATCAGTAATATAGTGTGATCCGTATTTGATATGGAAAAATCGGATATTCAGTTTTTCAGATACCGGATAATCGGATCGGATATTCAGATATCTTATTATTCGAAAATATAATTTGATTCAATTTTTTTTTGAATTTGAAGGTCGTATTTATGAAAATTTCGGAATTTCAAATATAGCAAACAACAAATTGCTAAATACAACAAGATTCACATCTATGAAAACTTCGATTTTTAAAATTTTTGGATATAACAAGCATCAAATTGTTAAATATAACAATATTAATATTAAAAAAAATTAGATTTTCGGATAATCTGAAAATTTAAATATTGTGATCGCATCTGATCCGGAAAATCTATAATCGGATCGGATATACGATCCGAAAATAAAAACCAGATCAAATATCCGAATTTTTAGACCGGATCAGATATTTTTGAACACACATAGTGCCAACATCAGGCGGACCTTTGTGAGCTTGGCTCCCAAAATTTGGAAAATTAATTTTTGGTCCTTAAAACATTTTAATATTTTTAATTAAATCTTCCAAAACAATTTAACTGGCTCCCCCAACATCAATTATATATGGATTGTCAAGATCCGCCTCTAACCAACATTACGTGCCAATTTAATTCTACGTTCTTATCTGGTGATGCTCTTGTGGAATCGATCCATGTGTTGATTTTATGAGATTGAAAACTGAAGATTCGTCGTGTACGTTGGAATTTGAATGACCAGAAAGAAAAAAAAATCAACATAAAAGACAACATTTGAAGATTCTCTATAGTTTAGGTACTATTACTGCCATTATCCCTTCAAGAATTAATAAAGTGGAATCGGAGTTGACTCAAGCATAAGTTCTGCGTTCCCTATACGCCGATTACAGACACGTGGCTGGCTGGGATCGTTTCTTAATATCTCCGCTACAGAAGTCAAAACTTGCACACACCTGAATCAAAAAAAAAAAAAAAACCGGAAATGGCGTTGGCGGGTCTGTACAGAAGAGTTCTGCCATCTCCTCCGGCGATCGAGTTCGCTTCTCCCGAAGGAAAGGCAAGTTGAAATCGAAGAACAATAACCCTAATTTCTCTCTTTCTCGGTCTTTAATCTTTTTCAAAGCAGTATTTATATTCATTTTGAATTTTAAAAGTTCAATTTTGAATTCTTTTTTACAGCAATTATTCACGGAAGCTTTAGCCGGAGGAACGGTGGAAGGGTTTTTCAAACTAATCTCATACTACCAAACGCAATCGGAGCCTGCGTATTGTGGACTCGCCACTCTCGCAATGGTGTTAAACGCCCTTGCTATTGATCCCGGAAGAACCTGGAAAGGTACTTTCTTTTCCCCCTTTTTAATTTTTTTTTCTACTTACTTGAATTTAGAACTCCAAATTAAATTTCTTTTTCTTTATTTTTGGTTCCGATTTAATCAGGGCCTTGGAGATGGTTTGATGATACGATGTTAGATTGCTGTGAGCCTCTGGAGAAAATCAAAAGTCAAGGCATCACTTTTGGGAAAGTTGCTTGTTTGGCTGTTTGCAATGGTGCTCAAGTCGAACCTTTCCGGACCGATCAATCTAACATCGAAGCTTTTCGGGAACGCGTGGTTTCTTGTACTAAATCCGAGGATTGCCATTTGATTGTCTCTTACAATAGAGCAATTTTCAAGCAGGTAATTGTTTCGATTGAATCACATTTCCAAATGCATCTACTAATTGACCCTTTATTTGATTTTTTTGCTTACCAATTTGAAATTCTACTTGGTTTCAGACAGGAACGGGCCATTTTTCACCGATAGGGGGTTACCATGCCGGGAAGGATATGGTTCTAATCTTGGATGTTGCTAGATTCAAATACCCTCCTCACTGGGTTCCTCTTTCGCTTCTTTGGGACGCCATGAATACTATTGACAAAGCAACTGGACATCTTAGGGGGTAATATAGTTTTTCCTCTTCATAAAGTTAGGCTCTTAAATTTTGTTACTTGTCCCCCCTCTATGAGTATGCTCAACTTCAATTTACATCTTGTTTGATCTTCTAACTAGATTTTAAAATCTACCCTTTATTGGTTGATAGGATTCTTGCAAATTATGCGACTTGCCAGCTTATTAGCAGTTGTTACTACTGTGCCGTTGTGGTTTAGTTTTTAAAATTTCCTGATTGCAACTCATTCTTGCTTTCTTCAGGTTCATGGTTATTTCAAAGTTTCAGAAAGCTACATCTGTGCTTTACACAATGGTACTTTAATTTAGTTTTTTTTTGTCTTTCTCTCTAAGCATACAGTTTACTATATAATGACTGTTGATTGTGGAATGAGTATAGTAACGAATTGTGATATCTGAATTATTAGAAGTGGATCAAAATTCTGAATGTGCTCTTTATTTTTCATACAATTTGAACCTGTGACACAGGAATTTAAAATCTTCAAACCCAATATGGGAATGTTGACATTAAATTTTTGGTCTTATTTATATTATGAAATATGATAAATATTGCATTCTTTGATGTTGATAGTTACACTCCTTTCCCCTCTCTTGGTACTTCTCAAATCTTGATTTATTCTTTTGGTATTTTCTCTATGTTCGGAACTACATTATTGTTCAAAGAGGTGATAACTAGTACTGCTTCTATTGTGGATCAAATGCAGAGCTGTAAACATAAGGATTGGAATGTAGTTGCTAAGTACTTGACAGAAGATCTTCCCCGTCTGTTCTCCACCAAGAATCTAAAAGATGTTAATGATGTATTATGTGTTGTATTTAGATCAGCACCTTCCAATTTGCGGGATTTCATCCAATGGATTGCAGAGGTTCGTAGACAGGATGATGGCAGTGTCGTTTTAAGTGAAGAGGAGAAAGGAAGGCTTGCACTCAAGGTATGAAGGGCACATTTTTTTTATATCTCTCTCAACCGCCACCATTTACTTTGTTGTTAATTCCTCCTCTAAAAGAGTGAATTTTCAGTTTACAGTTCCATTTGCTCAAGCCTTTTTTCCGATTTCTTTCCATGACTTGGAAGAGAATAATTTGAAATTTCAGGAAGAAGTATTAAAACAAATTCGCGAGACTGAACTATTCAAACATTTGATGGGATATTTGGGATTCGAGCGTTCGTTGTGCAAAAATCTGGCATCTTTGGGTTACAAAGATAGCTTAGCTGACATTGCTGCAAATGTTTGTTGTCAAGGAGCTGAACTTTTAACAGGGAAAACTATGTCGTTAAATGGATGCTGCTGTAAAGATATAAAACTTCTAAAAGCCGAGTGTAAGGAATCTGTCACAGTGGCTTCTGGCACTGTAACTACTGATGGCACTGAACAAATGGTTGATATGCTGATTCCATCATCTGAAACGAAGCCCAGTTGTATGTGTGATTTTGACCAAAATGGTTGCCATGGTGTACCTCCATCAATAGGGGATGGCCTGACAGTACTTCTTTTCTCACTGCCGCAAGATACCTGGTTCGGCCTTAAAGAGGAGAAGCTACAGGCAGAGATGAAACGTCTTACAGCCGTTGATGGTCTCCCAACTTTGCTCCAAGAGGAGGTAATGTCTGGTTTTGTATATTTTTTCTTACTTTTTTTGTGTCAAATTCTTTGCATTTCCTTTTAAGCATTGACTTTATCATCCTCGTTAGACAATTATTGTAGCCACTTTGGGCTTTTCGCATATCCTAACAAACATTCCATAAGCTTTTGGTTAAGAAAATATTTTTTTCCATGGTCATGCCTGTTTGATTCTGGATATTCAATTATAACGGACGTTGTTTCACTCAAAAGTTTATCTCAAGATGACTTGTGTTTGTCTGCCCTATTCACGACCTTGACAGGTTCTGCATTTGCGACGGCAGCTCAATTACCTCAAGGCTGATCTCAATTCCTCATCCTCATCTTCTTGATTTTTTTCCTTCGACAAGTTTGTTGAAGAACAATGTTGGACAGACTTCTGTATCCGATTTTTTTTGAAGGTCACTTGTATCATTTACTGTAATAATAGTTACATACCAACCACATTTTCTTGTGCACTTTTAACATGCAAAATATAATTGCCATATATTATAGAATATATATTTTATTATTATGTGTGACTTCTTGTTGTTCTATATCGAATTGTCGGTTCATTTATCCTGTGAGTCTTTTTTTATTCATTTGTTACTTGTCTTTAATTTTCTCTCCATTGGGTTTGACATGTATGTAGTAAATAAGAAACTTGGGAACTGTAAGTTTAAAAATTTAACTTTCACTTTTGATGCATTATGTCCTAAAAGTTTCCTACTTTCATTTACCTTATAGAAGAATACTAACTCAACCTCTTATATAATTCAGCTTTTGCTTTTTAAACTAAATACCAAAGTGCTTAAGCAATTGTCCCCAAGAACATAGCAAAAAAGGGGAGGTCCAAAAAATTTCGAAAGCTATACCCTTTACCTCAACCTGGTCTATCCTACTAATTCAATCATCAATAAAATAATTGTTTTCAGTTCAAACCCATCATAACTTATTCTTTGATTCTTGAACGCTTTGAGGGTGGTGACCTCGACTCAGAAACACCGGTTTTAGCTTTCTCAAGGTCAGCAGTTATAGGTGGTGCCTCTTGCTCTCCACCCATTTCATCTGAACTTCTCTCCAACATGGACTTGACATTAACAATGTCAGTTCCGGAATTTACACGATCTGTCTGGGAGGCTTCTGGTTCACCTTTTGCAGGCAATTCTGTGGTGGCATTGGAAGGAGTGGGTGGATTCTCCGGAGTAGAAGGTGACACCTTCAGCTTGCCTAAACCCGACTTTTGCTTCTCAAACATCATTTGGAGGTACCGCCCTTGTTCTTCTATTTGCAACTGTAAATTCCGTTGTATCTGCAGAGAAGGAAAGGATACCATGCATCTGAATGAGAGCACACCAGAAACATAATTCTTTTGCAAGGAGAAAAAGATTCTGTTCTCTCAAATCCTCCAAGGCATATTTAAAGATAGATTTATTTTATTCAATTTTCTTAAGGACGAAGTATGATGCTTTTATGAACCGAAATTTGTACCTCAAGCTGTTCATGCAGCCGCTTCTGGACTTCCATCTGTAACCGCAAAGCTTCAGTGATCCCCATACCCCTGCTCCAGTTCAAAATGAAAAATGCATTAAGGACGATGAAGTGAGACTTTATTAGACCTTGAATATTAGGTACATTGCTCCTTAAGGATTCCATTAGGAGGAGAAAACTGTAAAGTTTGCAGCCGTCTCCCTACCGATATGAATTACAAAGGATTATATGAACTAATGTGACCCATCAACCATCCCTTTCATGATTTTAGATCAGCATTTTCCATATGTTGAGTTTATCAGGTTGCTTGCAAGATTTAAAAGATGAATTATTTCAAACCTTAGAAGACCCTTGTGTCACAAGCCATGTTCTTAATAGGTGAGATTTCGGCACTAGGAATGGAAGCATCCCACTCATATATAAGAGCAAAGGTCCTGAGATTTACTCAAAACAATTGGCCAATGATGCAATTCTCTAAGCAAAAAGCATATAAAATAGAATACAATATTATTGTAACAAAATCATTAGCAACCACTTACGTTTTCAAATCCAGAGATGATATTTCTTCCATAGGAGTCGGTTTTTTCTCCAAGGATCCTGCAAGAGTCACAGTTTCAGCCAGATATACAGTGACAACCCCAATCTCACATGAGAAGTTTTTATCATATACATAATCGAAGTCACTTAATCGGTTATGATCCAAAAACCTAAGTCACTGAAAATGACAAAGTATCCAGTCCAACTACAAAGATTATCACTTTCATGGACAAACAAGGGCAGAAAGTGAATAAATGTAAGGAAAATATCACTGCACAACTGAAGATTCTGGAACCAATTAAACCAAGAGAAGAAATAAAATGATTGCTTCATTGATAAGGACATGATGGATTATATAGCACTCAACAATGCCCCTCAACCCCAACACAAGTCACTAAGAGAAAATGTCGAAACAAGTATTTTAAAAAATACGAACCCAACAAATCAAACCAGGCTGCAGATGAATGCATGCAGAGAAGCAACACAGATGGGAAAAAGAAAGAAACTTAAAGGGTGCTTGACATATACCTTCTGATGTCTCTGGTATGTATCTAGCGGTCCTATATTTCTACAGTTAAGAGAGTGACATCTCCGGTTAAAAGGAAAACATAACCAGAGCCTTTGAGCACACATACATAGGCAAAATCTTTAGTAATTAAAAGAGGATGTGAGTACCTGCAAGTGACTTTTAACATGATAAATAGTCAAGCCTTCAACTTTCATAAGTTTCAGAACGCCCTTTGGAGTAGCTCCTGTAAGTTGAAAATACCAAACAAATTGAAAAAAAAAGGTCTTAACAGTTTTAGGCAAGCAATTCCGTGATAGCCAAAAGGTACGCACTTTCGCTGCCTCCTAGTTGATTGACTGCCTCAACAAAGGCTTCGTGAAGTTCTGGTGTCCACCGCATTCGTGGCTTTGCTGGGGCATTATTTACTGATGAAGAGGAGTTTACAACAATTCGGCCAGCTACAGATGCAGAAGGAAGCTGTTGATGTACTTGGGGTTTCTGTTCAGATATGGTTGTGCATGGTTTTCCCACCTATATGCCGCGTAAAACAACATGAAACAAGGATAAACAATCCCCATAAGTTCTAAGTTTATGTGGTTAAGCTTAATCTTCCATGATATGAAAAAATCTATACCTTTGTTTCCATATCCATAACATTGTCAACAAGAAGCTCATTCCAATTGGAGGCCAATGCACCATCATCAGTGATAAGCTGGTCTGCCCATTCCTGCCAGTCCTCAGATGTCATGGTACCACTACAATTACTGCTCTGGACAGGGGTGCTAATAGGAAAATCAAGGAAACCCGGATCTGTACACCAAGAGCCACTATTTTCTTTGTTGTAATGACTTGACATCCTAGATTGAGGCAGCATTTGGCTAGACGAATGAGGTAAGGGAAAAGACGCAACATTAGTTGGCGTATGAGAAACGAAGGGTCCATTTCTGGAATGCTTTTCATGAGGCGATGAAGACGAGTAATGAAGATCACTCGAAAATCCCGAGGATGATGAGAATATGTGACCAACTACCCCACAATTGGTGGAAGAACGAGTTGCACGAACCAGAGGCCTCGTCATCAGTTCCCTTTTCGCAGACACCTGTTGGTCAGGCAACTTCCTATATGCCTCTTCCAAATGTGTTGAAATGGCCGGTAGAGACGGTGACAATCCTTCGGACACCCCAAGGTTACTTGCACCTGATCTCTGAATGGATAAAGCAGGTTGTGCCTCCATAATTGTCCTTAACTTAAAAATGAAGTTGTCAATTATTTGGTCAACCAATATTAGCTTAATTGCCACAGTTCATAGTTCATACTGTTATGTTGCATATAACCCAATGAAAGCTCCAGAAAGCATTGAAAATTCTCAAAAGGAAACGTCATGACTTTTGGCATCAATAAACATTATCTAATTAATAAATAAATAAATAAATAAATAAAACATGTTGATGAATATAAGAAGAAGAAAAAACAATAACCCCAGAAAACACCTAGGAAACACAACTGAACTTCATTCAATTGAAAACAATGAATTTCCAGGTATTTTACCTCTAAAACCGCGAAATTCAGCAAAACGAAACAAATAGGTACAGCAATTCTAACCTAAAAACTTGACGGAAACCTCACCGGATTGTACAGCGATTCAAACCCGTCACCGGCGTTGAGCCAACCGGGAAATGAACGGTGGCGGAGTGCGTTTTTGCCTCTTTCTTTGTGGCCAATTCGGACTCTGAACTCTGAAGTTAATAAGAGACAAACAGTGATTTGGCAGACGAGCCTTTCCTGGCGCGTGTTGGGTAAACGCCTCTGGTCATGACTCTCCTCAACAAGGCATTCGGATTTAGTTGTGGGGTTCACATGATTGTCGACGTGGAGGGTTGTGATAGGCGAGTGGGAAACCATCCGATTGGGTGCACGTAGGCTTTACTGTAACTCGATGCGCTTATGATTAGAGCCGTGGTCTTTCAGCTGCTGAGAGGCCAATGGCAATGGGATTCTGCAACTTGCAAATTCTTCTTACCTTATAGTAATGAGAGAGTTGCTTGGGTGTGGCTTCTCGGACAGAAACATGGTCCATGGGAATCTTGGTTGACACGTGTCTAAAAACTATGGTGGTTTAGTTTGTTGGGTAAATTACAACCTCAATTATGGATAAGTTACATTTAGATCATTTAATTATTAAAAATTATATTTGGATCACTCAATTATTGTTATGGTTACATTTCGGTCACTCAATTAATATTAAGAAAATACTTTGATACACAAGCTTGTGCAAACTTTAGTTTATACAAGTCTTTTAATTTTAGGGTTTAGGAGTTTAGGTTATAAGGGGTAGAATTTAAGATTTACGGTTATAATTTAGAGTTTAGGGTTTATGTTTTAGATTTTATAGCTTAAATATGAAAAATTATAATTTTTTACATAACTTGTGTATCAAAATATAACCCTTAATATTATGGTTACATTTTGTTTCAACAGTAACTAAAACCTGAAGGATTTCATTAAATAAGAAAAAATGATTAAATTGATATATTTTTAAATATGAAGGGTGACCCAAATATAATCTTACCCATAATTGAATGACCCCAAGTGTAACTTTTAATAATTGGGTGACCCAAATATAGTCTTACTCATAATTGGGTGACCCAAATATAGTCTTACCCATAATTGAGTGACTCAAATATAACTTTTAATAATTAAATGACTCAAATATAAACTTACTTATAATTGAGTGACCTCCGTTGTAGTTTAACCTAATTTGTTAAGTCGACTAATCCACTAGCAACAAGACACCACCAATATAAGACCTTTATATTATTATTATTATATATAAAAATTTAGTTCACTTTCTCTAAATTCAATTTTTTAGACTATTAATCTAGTCCTGTTATCTCTATATGGTTTGGGTCCGACTGAAATTTTTAAAAAATTCAAGTCTAATTTTGACAAATTAGAGTTCAAGGACTAAATTTACAACTTGTTTCTTTGTGGATGTAAAAAAATATTGATCAAAGCTACATATTACTGATTGATATTGGACATATTTTTCAAAATACATTCCCAAAACCCAGTAATCACACAGTTTCTGCAAGTGTTAGGTGTGTATGTTTCTATATCTACATCAAAAGTATCTTGTTTTGCCGTCTATGGTTTCCATGCTCCGATCAGATGATTACAAATTCAGCCATCTCTCCCAACAACTGCAAAACCGAATTCGGAAAAAGCTGTGAAAACAGACCACTGATTAAGCATTTCTGTAACAATCTCATCGATTCAACTTACCCTTTTCGTTCAACTCTTCGATGATAATATTCGAATCCCTGAGAAAATCTTGTTCAACAGTCGAGACATGAACATCACTTCCTTCATACTCTAGCTGCATGAGAAAGGTCACGAGAGAGGCCTCGCATTCGAGGCCTCCGGGGCCATCAGGCATTATCGCGAAACCGGAGGGAGTTACGTTAGCCATTCTACGATCACTCGTCCCGTACATGCTTTCCTCTCCGCCAACAATGTGGAAGTTTACCGACTCTTCAGGCATAGTTTTGGATAGGATAAAGGAGCAATATTTGTCCATTGAAGCCTCCTGTAAGCAGTATAAGGTTCCCTGCCACGCATAGGAAGTGGAAATGAAAGAATTGTGAGCAAACACTTGTGCAGAAAAGATCAGATTTTTACCTGTTCTGTATTCCTTCTGTGCAGAGAGATGATGTTACTTTCATCATCAGTGGCAAATGTGAACAGTTGCTCAGGCTCCTCTTGGACCTCGTCAACCTCGGAATTCGCAGTCGCACGAAACTGCAATGCATGTTCTATTTCATCAGAAATGGACAACAATCAGTTAAAAAGATTGGAAATTAGAGATTTATTTTCTTTCATACCGCCAACAGTAGACCCTGTCCCTTTAAAAATTGAAAAACCGAGAGCGGTTTAGCTTGAACCCTGAAACTGTTTAGGCCGACGAAGGCAAGTATTTCTGTAAGTGTTTGGTTATGCAGAATCCTTATTGGATCTGCAGCACTAGTTGCTAGAGTAACTGCAACTTCGTCAGGATGCTGAGAAACACATTCCATAAAGAAACGCTTCATGGCTTGGGTTAAAGCCAAGAGATAAGGACCAGCTGCACACCACAACACCAACAAATGCTAGAATAAAAAAAAATCAAGGTCCGAGATTAAAACTGAAAAGAAAACAAGGCTTATTTTTACCTCGGGAATGCACATCGATTTCGAGATTAGCGAAAGAGCTCTTGTCACGCTTCAGACTCCATAACAGTGTGCTTATCCAACGATCTGCACCGTATGCCAAGTTGGAATTGATTATTGAGGAGTACATGGTTTCTCTGGTTTCCTCCACTTCGACATTCTCAATCCATATAATCTGTTCGAGAAAAATCGGAATACAAATTGAAAAATGCATTTACATTACAATGAAGCAACTGTAAGGTAAAAGCAAGTTCTAAAATACTACAAACCTCACAATCTTTAGGTCCATGTTCCCTGATTATGACCCCTGATGGTTTCTTTTCACTATTACACTTTGCAAAAGGATCACCAAAATAATGGCTTGTGACATCAACAATTATGTAAATTCCATCCATTATCTCTTTAGCATATCGCAAAAACTCGTAATATCTAGTCGGCACCAATGTTGATGGTAGTTGAACCTCTGCATACACCTGTGCCAAAC
Source organism: Hibiscus tridactylites (assembly GCA_958450335.1). Lineage (NCBI taxonomy): Eukaryota > Viridiplantae > Streptophyta > Magnoliopsida > Malvales > Malvaceae > Hibiscus > Hibiscus tridactylites. The sequence goes on along the minus strand of OY288285.1, from coordinate 2,125,245 downwards.
ATATATACATGGAACGTACAAGTTTAGTATAGGGGGCAAAGCTAAAGACAATCTCAGTACACTAACCAAATGCAAGAGAACTCCATGTAAGAAGATCAGTTTACCTGTATTGCACCCCGGATGCTTGCATCAGTCATGCTTAAATCCAGAAGACATTCAGATGCTCCGTACTCCTCTCCATGTTTGACAAAGGGAAACAGTGACTTAGACCACTTATTGTCCTGGGAATACATACAACAAGAACATAAGAAGGGACGACTAAAACAAAACAACAAGTTCAATATGAAGAAAACTGAATCAAGGGAGTAAGAAAGACATATGAAATACTCACCACATGCATCATGATAGTGACCATTTCGGATGCTGTGATATCTGGAATGACTGCAGTTGCAACAGAGAATTCTATCTTTTTTCCAGGAAGCGGTGGAGCTCGGAAGGCATTTACAAGATCATCCAGATTACCTAACACAGGCTTTGCTCGAACCCAAGTGTCTGCTTCCTTTGCGAATGTCATGACCTCCAGGTAAGCCGCCTTACAGTAATTGTTTGTAAATTGCAATCTTTGGAAGTCACTTAGTTGTTGTTTATACTTAGATGTTTTGAACAAAAATGGATGGTCTCTATAGGCATGTGTTTTATTTTCGGAAGGATCGTCTTGTTGTTCATCCATATCCCACTCCATAGAAGAGGGTCCAATGTCTTTGTCTTCCTTTGCAAAAGTTCCAATTCCTTCTTCATCTGCAAAAGTTTCATCTATAGAGTGTTCGAAATCATCTACATCTACCCCACTACTCCTAGAAGTCCCAGGAAACTGCAGCACAACTCCAAAGAAGACAATTTTAGCAGTTAAATACTAAACTGCTTCATTTTTATTGCTTCGATTCAATCAAAACAAAGATTGGGGAAATTTATACTATACCGGTCTCCTGTCCATTATTAGATCTTCAACACCTTGGTTTCCAAGCCTGTCCAACATAATCAAAATTGAAAGTCAAGTTTACCACACAAAAAAACAGTGTTGTCAAGAAATGAAATGAAAAGAAAAACTACCTGAAGAAGACTAATTATCTGTCCAAGAATCAAAATATAGTGACCAAAACTACAAGAAAAGAAGGTAAAAGAGAAGTTAACCTAGAAGAATACGAATTTCTTGGAAAATTAACGTGATACATGCATGCCTCTATCAAGAAATGCAAACGAAAATGAATCAATTAACGAAGAACAGGCTGAGTATAACGAAAAACTTCAAAAGAATATTGAAAACCTAGAATCTGTTTTCAATGCAATCTAGCTTTCGATGATTCAAAATCAAATGCAATCTAGCTTTCGATGATTCAAAATCAAATGCAATCTAGCTTTCGATTCAACGAGGAAAACTGGAAACGCAAAAGGATAAAATAAATACAGAGAGAGCAGAGAAAATACCTCGGAAAACAAGAACTGGCTCAAATCTTTCTTCAGGTGGAGAAAAAGAGAGAGATGGGATTTACAGAGGGCTTTTATAGTGAAGCTAAGGATCGTCTCTGTTTTCAGCTTACATTCCCGCCAGAACTTGAAAAGTCCCCAAGGATTTAAGGTAGTTAACTTATATGAGTGGACACGTGTTTTCCTTCTATTTGTCAATCTTTATATAAAAATGTTTTTTTTTACTTTTGTTTGATTGGTTGTAATTAGTTATCTGTTGAGGTTGGTTGTACTGTACATAGATGGTATTTTTTTTATGAATAATAACAAACCATTTATCCTAATAATAATAATAATAATAATAATAATAATAATAATAAATTAAAGTTGAATTGAGTTTGTTCCTGATCGGTACTGATTTGATAAAAAGGTTGAGTATAAAATAAGTGTTTAAATAGTATTTAAATATTAAACTGTCAACCGTCGTTAAAAAATATTATCGTCTAACTAAAATACGATACGTAACATATTTATTAATTCCTTTAAACTAAAATCTTAATTCTCAAATCTCTAACCTTTTTCAAATCCAAATTTTATATGTCATCGTCAATCTAACAACTATCATCAATCTATCCCGTCGTCGAACCCTCGGTCGTCGATTGTGTCCCCTTACAGTCGCACGAATTGCTGTTCTTCACGAGGAATTATATTATGGGTTATTCCTGCCACGTCATCCATGGGACCAACCAATAAAAATCATTCATCTCATTAATTTTTACCATATCATTTTTTACTGAGTGAATCTTCACTTATATTTACTGTAATTTAAATTCAAAAACAGTTTTTACCCAGTGAAGATTCACTTTGTAAATTAATGACATGTAAAAAAATGATGAAATTGATGATTTTTATTAGTTGGTCCTATGGATGACGTGGCGGGAATGACCCATAATATAATTTATCGTCATTCACCCAGTCGCTACCTTGCTTCGTCATTCATCCAACCGTCGTTCACCTAGTCGCTGCCCAATGGTTCGTCATCGTCGCCTGAATCGAACCGATAGATCCCGTCATTTAGATCTTTGATCGCTTGAGGATATTTACAGTTTATAGTAATTTTGTGAGAAATTAGAAGTTTTGAAAGATTTTTTTACAAAATAGGGAGATAAAAATTTTACCCGTGTACGGTATTGAGAAAATGAGCTTCGCGAAACGTATACGGGTTTGGTCTAAAATGTAGAAATTTCCATGGAAAACCACTGATAAATACTAACCATTTTAACTTGCAAGTTGTTCTTTTTCCCCAATTATGTTTGCATCTTAGAGGTTGTTCTTTCATATGTATACGTATATGTATGTATATACATTCGGTTTTAAAATCTGGATAAATTTTCACATCATCCAACTCTTGTTTATTTGATAGCCTCTTTCTTGCTACTACAACCCCATTTGCTATGTTAATCGATTATGATTTAAGTTTTAGAGTTTTAAGCCGAATGACCTAAGCTGAGATCACAGTACCTGATTCTCGGAGTCACGGCTATCTATACGAAGAAAACAACTCATTCGTGTCGAACTGATTTGCTGCTCAGTTCTTTACCCTTTGGCATTCGCATTACTCGGACTACCCACCTTCATCTGCCAATGCTAATGCAGCAGCTCCTATGGCAGCCTATTGCCTAAGTTGTAATTTGGTGTGCCTTACTCCTTGTTGCTGGGAAGCTAACCCAGTGGCATTTCCCTCGGCAATGAGTCGAATACAAGAGCTTATGCATATCCAAGAGGGTTGGTGTAAGGATCGTATTATCGCTGTTGTAAGCTTTGGATAGAAATAATTCCGGGCGTCCTTGATAAATCTTCTTCTAAACATCCCTCGTCGGGACGAAGTACTCTCAATCATTTTCACCTCATCAATCACTTGATCCACAAAAGCTGTATCTTCACATGACTAAAAGTGAAATCGCCAAAAGAATGCAGAAAGCCATATGTAAGAACCGATGTTTCATTTCATACTTCGACGCCAGAGGAAACCTAGCAATATGAAGCACTGCTGCAATGCTGCATCCTTGACAGATGAAATTTTAGCTTATTAAACAGAAAAATATTATTCGTGCTCCTGAACGACATGTAATTTGTGGAAAAGCTCCCGACAATCTACGATGCAAAGATCGAACAGTGTGGTTCTACTGCAAGAGTCTTCTTAGAAAACCTTGTATTGATCTCTTTTCCACATCCCAAACTTAGAATAAAAAGTTTTAAGAAAAAAAAGGCATTACGGACCTAGGTTTGGTTCAGAGTACAGACTGCATTTCTCCCCATCCTTGCATATGATGGCAGATGCTACTCTTTTCGATCGAATAGATTCAACCACCAATAATATTGCAAAAGAAACAGCCTCAATCCTCCTAGAATAATTTGTTCGAACTTCAAATCATGAATCTAACAACTAAAATCCCTAAAGAACTTAATATCACCGATATCTTCAAAAACTTAACCTTCCTACAACTGGATTAATAAAACGGACTAATACTGAAATGTAAGACTTCCCAAAAAGAAGCATGAACTCTTGACATGCCTATCTATTCATATGCATATACACTCATACTACAACATAATCCACAAAACACATATTCAACGAAAAGCGATCAAGTTAACGAATTTGCTCACATCTTCAGTACATCACGATACAACCAGAAAACATATGCATTCATTCATTCATTATAGAACCAGAACTTCCAACTACTTCCGGAGAAGTTTGCGAAGTGTCGTCTGCTGCCGAACCCTCAACAATTGATATTGTTCGGCCATGTCGGGTTTTGGCTTGTGTATTCTACTGAGTACAATATTGATTGTTGGGGGGTTCGGCAGAATGTGCGACGGATGACACTTCACAAACTTCTATATATTTCCGAATTGATGATGTAAGAGTAATTTTCATGCAAGATACAAACCAGAGCACTTCATCAATGCTATCACAATGAATCCCGATGTCATTATTTGCAATCAAACATGAGAAGGAAAAAAATCAAAGTACAATAAGAGACATTCCGAGAAATCAATTTCATTTTATCACAAGAATATTCAGTTTTACTTAAAATTCATATGAATAAACTCGATTGATCAAAGTACAATAAGAGACATTCCGAGAAATCAATTTCATTATCACAAGAATATTCAGTTTCACTTAAAATTCATATGAATAAACTCGATTGATCAAAGTACAATAAGAGACATTCCGAGAAATCAATTTCATTATCACAAGAATATTCAGTTTCACTTAAAATTCATATGAATAAACTCGATTGATCAAAGTACAATAAGAGACATTCCGAGTTCAGACAAGTAATTAAAACTTAAATACTAAAATAGCATAATCTTATTTAAATTAAAAGAAAAAAAATCCTAAGACTGCGTCTAAAAGGTTTTCTAAACCACCGAAGGTGAATAACCTAAAACATCCATAAAATTTGATAAAGAACAAGCTCAGACCTGATACGACCAGGCCCGGTTACTTATGAGCGCGCGGGGGCAGAGGGCGGGGCACCGAGGAGACTAGCTTGCTGGAGCTCGAGCTCGGTGAACTGCTGCTCGCGGTCCATCTCGATTATTAAAGGAACAGCTAAGATCAAGAAAGTTGTTCCGGCGATCCAAGCGGCTTTGCCGGTGCTACGGATGAGTTTCTTGGAGACGAAAGCAGCGTCGCACGCCGCTTGCTTACCGCGAGAAACGATGCGGGTGGAAGCGATCCTGGAGAGAACGTTGGAATCGGATTTGGAGGCAGATCGTCTCTCAGGTAGAGAAACTCCGCCTCGTCTGGATTGGGCCGCCATGGTTTACTGTGAGGAAAAGTGTGTTTTCGTTGGAGGGTTTTTGTTTTCACGTAAAACCGGGAGAAATTGACTGTTTGTTTTCTCTTCTCTTTTTTTACCACAGGAGAAATTGACTATTAAGTCCCAATTTTATATGTCAAATTTTAGATTCATAGTCATACAGGGTAAAGGATTGTTATGTGAAGTAAAAGACGACGGGAATTATTAATTTAATTTAGGCTTAAGGGTGTAAGAAGCCCTTGAACTTTTGAAAAAAAATCAATTAAGCCCTTAAACTTTTTTTACACCCAATTAAGCTCTTGAACCACAAAATTTAATCAATTATGCCCTTAAACCAATAAATTGAATCAATTAAGCCATTTGACCAACTTTGACCAGTAAATCTTAATAGTTTTGTTCGATCCATTGTTGCAATGCACTATGTCACAATGTTTCCACTTGACAGTTTTCAGAATTTTTTATTTTATTTAAAAAATTCTTTAAAGGTTCTAAAAATTCTAAAAAAATTATAAAATTTATAAAAAATACTTTTTGATTTCTTTTGTAAATGCAACATGATGGAATTGTAGTGTATTATGTGCCGGTAATATCCGAAGAAAAAAAAGTCAAGATTTAATAGTTAAAATTGGTCAAAGGGCTTAATTGATTCAATTTCTTGGTTCAATGGCTTAATTGATTAAATTTCTTTGTTCAAGGGCTTAATTGAGTGCAAAAAAAGTTTAAGGGCTTAATTGATTATTTTTCAAAAGTTCAAGGGCTTCTTACACCCTTAAGCCTTTAATTTATAAAGATTAAAATTTTAAAGTATTAATAATATAATTATAAATTATTTAAATAGTAAAAATAAATAATTATTTTATTTTTAATTTTATTTTAAACATACATTAAAATAATTATTTATCCATAAATTATAAAATTTCAATTTTTGCTAAAGTACACAGACGGTCACTGAACTTTGGTACAAAAAACAAAATGGTAACCAAACTTTCAAAAATCACAAAATGACAATTAAACTTTATATTTTAAAACAAAACGGTAACTGGGACGTTGAATCCGTTAACTCTTAACGGAAAACTCACTTACTTGCCCCATCACCTTACCCATATACACATCATCCTCTCTCATTTGCCACGTAGGATTAATAAAATAATAAAAAATAACTTTTACTTTGACTTTGACTTTCACTTATCATCTTCTTCTTAAACAAAAACTCCGTCACTGCTCATCTCTTCACTGCTACCGATTATCCCCATTTTTGCCTAAAGCTGTTGTTTTTACATGTTCTAAGTTTGACTGTCTTTCCTTTGTATTTTTTTTAATCCCGAGACTTTGTTAAAATCTAAAAACATCTTTTTCTTCGGTTACCCTCGAACCAGTTCATTTGCACGTATGTAACCCTTTTTTAAGAGAATTTTTTTTTTGTTCATTGATCCTTTTACTTGTCTGAAATCTAATTACCATGTTTTGGCTTAGTTGGTGGTGTTTATTTTTGTTAGTTGTTTGGTATTGATAGGTATGGATGGCCTACTCTCTCTCTTATTTTACCTACCATTATTTGATTTGTTCTGAAAATAGACTACGATTTGTTAAATTCATGAAAAGATTAATTTTTTTTGTCAGTGAAAAGAACACAGCTTGGTTTGGAGTGAATGCTCTTTCTCAAGCAACAAATCAATGATTCACATTTTTTCGTTTTTGCATATTCAGTGTTAAGATTTTAAATTTATTGTGTTTTCATTAACTTTTATGGGCTTGATATATTCTCCATCTTGAACATCAGTGTGGAAGAATCATTTTGCTTGTGAGAAACAATTGATTTAATATGTTGGCTGATATGTTTCATCCTATCTTCTTCTAAGTATGTGTTTGAGCTTCCAGATTAGATTTTCTAATTTGACGTTCTTTTTTTTGTTTTTGTGGACTTGATATCATATCCATAGTTGGCATGCATGTAATAATCTCAGAAAATCTAGAAACATGTTTTTCTTAGTGAATTACTTTTTTAAGGAAATTCCTAAAGAAATTAAATATTGTTTTTGTTAGATTCTTAAGAATTTTCTTCAGGTTGCTCTTAATCATGGAAGGAGAAACTTCATGGATTAGCCAATCATTGATGACATGTGTAAAGATATCGCCGAGTTCGAGTCATTCTCAGAACTTAGTGATGAAAGTAATAAAGAAACAACAATTTATGTGGACTCTATCCTGCCCGATGACTTGTTGGAACAATTTTTTTCTTATCTTTCCATTGCAAGCATTTTCAGAGCTGGCTCGGTGTGTAAAGGATGGCACGAGATTGTCAGCTCCAAAAGGTTTTTATGGAACTTTTCGCATATCCTATTGCAGAAGCCTTGGTATTTTATGTTCACAAGTGCTGATGAACCAGTTGGTTATGCCTATGACCCGATTCTTCGGAAGTGGTACAACATTGAACTTCCATGTATGTATTCAGACTCCAATCTGGTTCATTACTTCATTGCGTGGCTTGGTTTGTTTCATGGACAATAACAGTAGAAGCGAGTTGTATGTCTGTAATTCGATCACCAAAATTTGCAAGAAGCTCGAGGAGCCTCATGGAATGAAATTCTTTGACTATAGTGCATTGTCAATCTTGGTGAACCGGATGTCTCTGAACTATACTGTATTCATTGTGAAATCTAAACAACTTCCTAGTAATTTTTTTCAATGGGACCTTTCGATACACATTTATGATTCTGAGACAATGATGTGGTCTGCCTCCTTGCCTGAAGTTTTGACAGGATGAAAAGGTGGAGATGAAAGTGTGACCTGCGACATGGTTTTATATTTTCTAATTTACATCGAAAAATCGGCATGCTCTTGTTACATATAATCTTTCTAGCTGATCATCCCAATTGTTAAGAAGTTTTATACCAGTACCTGGGAAACAAACAAAGGCCAAAATGAGGCTCTCATAGGTTGGCATTGTTTTTCACCATGGATTCTATGGTAGCAGTGAAATGAGCAGTGAAGGGGTTTTTGTTTAAGAAGAATATGATAAGTGAAAGTCAAAGTCAAAGTAAAAATTATTTTTTATTATTTTATTAATCCTACGTGGCAAATGAGAGAGGATGATGTGGAGATGGGTAAGGTGATGGGTCAAGTAAGTGAGTTTTTCGTTAATAGTTAACGGGGTTTAACGCTTCAGTTACCGTTTTGTTTTAAAATATAAAGTTTAATTGTCATTTTGTGATTTTTTGAAAGTTTGGTTACCATTTTGTTTTTTGTACTAAAGTTCAGTGACCGTCTGTGTACTTTACCCTTTAATTTTTGTTTATTTGAAATTCAAACTGCTATTAGGGATGGACATTTTACCCTAACCTGACGGGTTCTGACTCGACCCGGCTCGATCGGGTCGAATTTTTTAATGAAAAATCAGGTTCGGGTCGGGTCGAGTTTTTATTGATGATAAACTCGGGTCGGTTCGGGTTTAAGGTGAAAAATATCTAACCCGACCCGAGACTAATAGTGTAATTTTCTCTTAAATTTTTTAGGGATATTTATAATAATACCCCTCTTTATATATATATATAATTAAGTCCTTAAATTTGAACTTTTATTTATAATTTAGTCCTTTAAATTATAAATTTTTTTTACAATTAAGTCCTTTAAAATTATTTTTTTACAATTAGGTCCCTAAAATTAATTTATTTTATATAGGTCAGGTCGGATTTAGTATATTTATTTTCGGATCGGGTCGAATTTTTTGAAAAAAAATATTCGGGTCGGGTGCTGGTTTAGAGTGTTTATTTTCGAGTCGGGTCCGAGTGAGCCAAAAACCCGACTCTACCCGACTCGTGCTCATCCCTAACCGCTACCATTACTGTTATCGTTGTTGTCTTCTTCCGTCACCGTCACGAGATAATTTAGGCCACAACAATGGTTCTTTCGCTTCCGACAATAGTTCTGCGGTAAAGAAGAAAACACCGTGGTTGTCTAGGTTTGATTTGATCTCAGATGGAGCATTTTTTGTTCCGACAATAGAGGCTAGCGGCCATGTCCATCTAATTTTGAATCAAGAATTCTTTTGATCTGTTTGCATCCATGGTCAATACTAATATATAAAACACAGGAAACCAATTCCAGTATTAAAAATTCAAGTATAATATATTCTTTTGATCTATTTTCTACTTGAGGATACATATTTTGAATCAAGAATTATTTTGATATGTTTGCATCGATCAATAATTTTGCCTAATCTTTCTACGGTAAACAAACACCATGGTTGTACTATTGAAACCTTATGTAACATTAGATAGAGGCTAACAGCGGGAGACATCGGCATGGCGATAGTAGCGGCAACTACTTAAATTTTAATAATCAAAAATTAAAATTTTATAATTTTGGGTAGATAGGTATTTAATTCATGTTTAAAAGAAAATTAAAAATAATATAATATATTTTAATTAATTTACTTTTTAATTTTTTAAATAATTTATAGTTATACGGCGAGTGTTTTATATTTTTAATCTTTATAAATTGAATTAATGATGGTCATCGTGCTCGTCGTTAGTGGTGCTCGTCGATCGTAGCAGAATTTTTCAAAGAATTATTATCTCGAGTGGTGGAAATTTTTTGTTTCCACAAACGTCTTAATTTTAGCGTTTAGGGTTAAGAGTTTTATTGTATGTGTTTAAAATTTAGTGATTAGGGTTAGAATTTAGGGTTTAGGATAATATGGTTAATGGTTTAAATTTTAACACATAAACCCTAAATTTTAACTATAAATATGAAATTCTATCGATTGTCTATAAATTCACATTACTACACTTAAACCCATAAACCCTAAACATAACCTCTAAACTAAAAAAAAACATTTTAGTCACCAACTAAAGATCCTCTCAATTTGATCACTAAACTAGGGGGATTTGAGGAACAAAAACCATCTACCATTCTTATACCCAACACTAAAAAATTAAATCCTGAACCTTAAATTTTAAACCCTAATAATACACCTTACATCAATTCCGTAAACCCCAATTCTAAACATTAACCCTAAATCTATTTTTTCAAATATAGATGTATAAATAGGGACATCAAAAAGGATAGAAGATTTCTACTCAGATTTAAGTCACTCGTTGTTTAATTCTTTAATCAAAATTTTCAAACACAACATTATCCTTTATAAAATCTGACCCGGCCTTACCTTTTACAAAACTCGACCCGAATTCTAATTAAAAAGAAAAACTAATAGTATAGAATGGAATCGGAACCCTTGAGGATATCGGGAAACAGAACACAAGTTGAACATTTTGTTGAACACAAATGACTTCAATTGAAATAGTGTACAAGCTTGGTTCGTACTTTCTTAAACTATGGTCATGAATAGATTAAGAATCAAATATATATTCGTTGTATTTCAAAATTTCATATATTTGAAGAATTGTACCTTCAAAATTACGTTCAAATATCTGCTGAATACAAACACTTTTCCCGGGAAAATGTTCCCTTATTGTGCATTTGCAGGCTGCTTAAGCGCTTGCCAAAGCTCCGCGCTGAATTTGTGACCGAATGCTATCGATATCGATCGGCGCCGCGCTTTCATTTCCGTCTTCCTCTGCATCCCATAGGAAACTAGCATAAGCTGCATGAACATGGCTGTAACAACAGAGAAATCAAAGTTTTTAGCATACAGATTAAGGGAAAATGGTGAAGAGTGAAAGCAAATTATGGTTTACCTGTCTTGTGGAGAGGCCTGAACTGCTCGTTCGAAGTAGCTCGAAGCTCTTTCTTCATCGCGGTGGAGCTCCCACACTAGCTTGGCATATTGCGACAGGGTTTCGCCGTCTCTGGGATCTGCTAGAATGGCTCGACTGTAATACTCTTCTGCTCCTTCAAGGTCTCTCTTTGACTGTTAAAAAAAGGACTAATTTATAAAAATTATAAAAATGAAGCCAAATGTATAAATTTTAGAAAGTGTAAACTAGTAATGAAACAGATAAAATTCATCTGACCCTTTTCGGTGACCTTACATATGCCCCAACACTAAAAAAATACTACAAAATTAAATTCTAAGCCCTAGCCCTAACCCTAAATTTTAAATTCTAAACCCTACAAACTATGCCCAAGAAAATATACCCTAACTTAAAATTTTTAAACCCTAACCTAAAACTCTAAACGCTAAAGTTAATTTTGAACATGAGACATATGTAGTATCATGAGAAGTGACTAGATAATTTCTATCCGTAATGAGAGGCTCACCTGGTACAAAAACTGAGCGTAATTCCCCAGAAATAAAGGGTTCCCTGGATTTTCCTCCACCATTCTCTTGTAATACTCCTCTATTTCACCATCTCCGTTAGAGCCTGCTGAGTTAAACTCACCACCGCCACCACCGCCGCCGCCACCCCAACCGCCGCCACTCCTGCTACCACCACCCAAGGCTGATTCAAGTCCTATAGGAAGAATCATTTCTCGACCCACCAACCCTTTTTCATTGACTTTAACCTGATCATTCAGCAACAGATTCTCCAAGCTGATTGAGTTGAACCCATGGCTACTGCCATTTACAGCAGCCATTACCGTTTCTTCATTTTCTTCCAACTCATCTTCGTCTTCTCCCTCGAAACCAGTCTCGTCTTCTTCTTCGTCGTCGTCTTCTTCCTCACACCTGGCGCCTGAACTATAAAACGAAAAGGAAGGGATGGTTTGCAACATCAAGCACTTATTTCTTGCAGAGAGCTTCTTATCTTCATTGCCGTTGCAAGCATAATAGGCGAGTCCTTCCAAGTTCCCGTCGGATTGAGCCCGGCGAATGCCTTTGAGTTCGAAATCTGAGAAGTGGTCGGCAACGGAAGGAGATATAGGGGAGGAACCGCCAGAAACTGCCATGGAAAGGTGGAGTGAGCCTGCAGAGGGATGGAATGAGAGTCTGGTGTGGTTATGGCCATGAAAGGAGGTTGATGGGTAGTGCTGCCGGAAGGGGCTGCTGGTTTCATGGTAGTGGCTGTTGTTGTTGGGACTATCGGCAGCTATGGAAGATACGAGTGATCCGAGAACCGGAGTTGAAGAACTTCTTAGCAGCATTTTCTTCTTCTTCTTCCTTTTTCTCTGCCTTTTCTGGTGATGATGGTGCTTTTTGTGGTGGTTGTTTGCTGCTTTGGGATGTCAAATCCTGTGAAAAATTTGAAGATATAGTCGGTGACGGTGAACAACTAAAATATCTTTCTCGAACAAAAATCTTCAACCTTTTTCATGACTTTTTGTATTTGATATTAAAAAATTAAAACATAAGACATAATTTTAAATTTTAAATTATAAACCATACCCTTTAAAAAATACATTCTACCCTTAAATTTAGGGATGTAAACGAACCGAACGTTCGGCGGGAAGTTCGTTTATGTTCGTTTATTTATTAAACAAACCAACATGAATAAGAATTTTTGTTCGTTTAATTAAATGAAGGAACATGAACAAAGGGCTTGTTCGTTCATTTATGTTCGTGAACGTTCGGTAATCCGTTCGTTTATGTTCATTTAAATTTATTCACATATGTCTAGGAGTGTTCATTAATCGGTTAAACTAAACTAACCGACCGAATCAAAATAAAATTGGTTAATCTATTAGATAATTTTAGATTTCAGCTGATGATTAAGAGTTTTTTCAAATTTCAATTATCGATTAATTCGGTTCAAAATCAGTTAATTAACTGAATTAATCGATCTAACCAAAAATATTAATATTTAACAAATTATATATGTTTGTTTGTGTTCGTTTATGTTCGTTTATCATTTAAATGAACGAACACGAACAAGCTACATTCCTTAATGAACGAACACGAACAAGAATTCGTGTTCGTTCATTTGTTCGGTTAAAGTTAAACGAACGAACATGAACACACCCTAGTTCGTGTTCGTTTCGTTTACATGCCTACTTAAATTCTTTAAACCTTAATCTTAATTTGTAGTGTGAGACATAAATAGGGCACTAAAAAGATAGAAAATTTCTATTCCTCTAATAACAAGCTAAAAAGAATTTTAGGATAAATTACATCAAATACCACTAGATTTTAAGTTAAGTATTAATTATAGCACTGAACTAAAAGTCGATATTATTTTAACATTGAACTTTCGTTTGAAATTTAATTATACCACTAAGCCATTAAAATTCATTTATGTCATCGCACTTGGACCATTAAGATGCATCAACGTCATCGATTTTAATGGTTGAGTGATATAATTGAAGCTCAACCTAATGTTCAATGGCAAAATAGAAAAGATTTTTAGTTTGATGGTATAATTGATACCCGCCTAAAAGTTTGGTGGTATTTGGTGTAATATGCACTTAATTTTATTCTAAAAGCCTAAAATTTAAATTTTTAATCTTAAAAATTAAAATTTTAAATTCTAACCATAAACCCTAAATATAACTATCTAAACTTTAAAATAGCCTTAGTTGTATGGTATATGGAGTTAGTTTAGGGTATACGGGTTTAGAATTTAGGGATAACTGTTTCAATTTAAGGTCTAGGGTTATAATTTAGGGTTTACATGTTAGAGTTTAATTTTTAGGGTAATATGATGAGGGTTTAAGTTTTAACTTATAAACCCTAAATTATAACCCTAAACCTTAAATTGAAACAACTATACCTAAATTCTAGCCCCCTATACATAAACTCCTAAATCATATACCCTAAACTAACTCCTTATACCATAAAACTAAGACGCTTGTGGAAACTTTCAGTTTTCACCGGCCGTGTATAAAATATTTATTAAACTTCTAAACCTAAATTGGACTCACATGTGGAAATCAAATTTCTCAATGTAGGTATATAAAATATTTTCTCGTAATTTGATATTATATATTTAGAATTTCTGTACAGTTATAAATATTGAAAAATTAAAAGAATTAAGCATACCTCTGATTTAGTTTTCAGGAAAGGAAACGGCTTCTAAAGAACAGTTGAGGAAAGAAATGCAAAAAAATTGAGAATAAAGTTGGTGTTATTATTGACACCTTTTATAGGGAAGAGAAAGCAATAGGAAATGAATGTGCAGTTTCCTGTTTGGTTACTCAGAAATTTATAGGAGGTTTAAAATTATTTCCCAAGAAAATTTACAATCATTTGTGTGGTGGATATTAATATAGCTTTTATTTGATCTTCAACCTTCATAGGGGGAGGAAAACACCAAGTTGTCCTCTTTTCTTTGCAAGTCTTTGAAGCTAATAAAAAGGGTTCAACTTTAAATTTCATTTATGTTTTATACAAATAAAAAATAATCATTTTTATTATAATTTGTTAAAATTTAATTATACTGCTTTATTAATAGCGAGATTTATTTCTCCAACTAAATACCTAAAAACAGAGATAGAAATAAAAATAGTAAAATTATATTTAGTATATAACTTTTTAAAATAGAAATAAAAAATAATTACTAAATAATAAAAATAAAATATAGTTAGAAACTATTACTATAGTAATAAATAAAATATGAATTAATAAAATATATTTTAAAAATAACATTAGAATGATTCTAATTCGACTAAAATGAAGTTAAAATAAAAAGTGCTTGTGTTCATATTTTCACTTTCCTAAAAAAATTCAATAAATGTTATTAATATTTATCTATGTGGATGTCTATCATGATTAGGACTTTATCAAAGTAGTTTGATTTATTTATTATTAGGAATATTATCTCTATGAATTAGAGTTTAATGTATTATGTAATTCTTATGTCTATAAATAGATGATTCATTGAAGGCAGTATATATAAGTCTATATTTGAGAATAATACAAATCTCCCTCTTTCTC